>JAEQBH010006324.1:0-87657 GCA_016808115.1 Tetrastigma voinierianum | reverse complement strand
GAATAGAACCTCATATG
Organism: Tetrastigma voinierianum; assembly: GCA_016808115.1. NCBI lineage: Eukaryota > Viridiplantae > Streptophyta > Magnoliopsida > Vitales > Vitaceae > Tetrastigma > Tetrastigma voinierianum. Next base: position 87,640 of record JAEQBH010006324.1, on the reverse strand, counting down.
GGTTGCCTTGTGCGCACGAACTTGCAGAGCTTATCAAAGAAGGTCGCACTACCTCGATAGTGTGCATTCTCATTGAGGAAGGATACTATGAAAGACAATGTCTGCCTGAAGGACAATTACCCCGAGATTGATAGTATTTGAGACAATTTCAATATCAGGATGAGGCGGTAAAATAGCATTAAAAGGAAGTTAAGAGAGCAATATCCCGCAACGACATCTATGTTTCCACCACTTTGAGAAGGTTAAGGCAAAGGGTCAGTCTGGCCATTGAAAATCAATTTATCTACCAAACGAGCCCTTCTTTTATTTGAAATTGCTGAGTCCGCCTCTACGATAGTACTTCACCACCACCCGCATTGTTCCAGCTGTGTAGAAAGTACCAAAGGAAAATTGAAGTACATTAAATGTTTTCACATCAACACGAAACATATAGTGAACAATGTGGATGTTATGCGATGGTCATTATGGATATCGATCATTAGTCGGGTTACTAGGAATAGGGGAAGACTAATGGGAACTACGCTCGACAAGATTCGTTCATGAGCTCAAACTTTTCATGATGAGTATGTTCAATTGTACGGATCAATCAATCGTGTTGTCGAAGCTTAGTTTATTCATTATCATGTTTTGACTCTTTGCTCCATATGATGATGGATGACTTTTGTTCGAGACATGGGTCATTCGATAGCCTCACTAGCATAATATTGTGTGTTAGTCCATTTATCAATTGGGACAATGCCCCAACATATCTACCACTTAGGACTGTGATTCACCCGCACCACTTCACCACAAACCGATTGCACTTGGATTTGTCGAGGATTCTCATTTTGTACGTGTTTGTTAAATTATATTATGTTAAGGCCAGTTGCTTAATGTTTTTATATTTTTGTTTTGACAAAGGATTCCATCTTTATTTTAGGTCTTCATGGATTCGACATCACCAATAATTCTCCACTGTACGAACCGCGTAATTACCGATACCAAGTAAAAAGTTTCATGATGGAGATCCTATGTACTTTGATTGAGGATTTGATCATTATTGTGACTCTTAACTCTAATGTAGCGACACAAAGAGAGAATTGATTTAGATGAAACATGATGTATCTACAACTTTTAAATGATTTATATTGTAATTGATATGTATTATATTTAATTTCAATTTAAATTAATTACTTAATGATGTGACTGATTTTCATAATAACATCATTTTATTTATATTTAATTTAAATTAAATAAACAAAATTAATGTAAATTACTTCCGGATTTTGAATCCGGACATTAAACATTTTCGATTAAGATCTCCAGAAAAGAAACTTTCCTGATTGTACTGATCATGTAAATTTCGAATTTTAATATCCTGGGAGAGGTAACTAAACATTCTCGATTTACAAATCCGAATTCATTTTTTAATTTTTTTGAATTTTTTTAAAATTTTCTAAAATTAGTTGCTATTATTATATAAATTATAAAATTCTTAAGTATATTATAAATTATAAAATTTAAGGTATATTATATAAATTATTTTATTAATTATAAAATTTAACTATATTATATAAATTATTTTAATACTTATAAAATTTAACTATATTATATAAATTATTTAATACTTGAAAATTTAAATATATTTTATAAATTATTTCCACATTTCTTAAAAATTTAATATATTATATATATATTATTTTAATACTTGAAAATTTAAATATACTTTTTATAAATTAATTAACAACTAATATAACACAATAAAATTAATCACCTTATTTAAACATTAAAGCTTAACAACTAATACATAAACATAAAACTACGCTGCTTTGTTTTTGACTTAATATCGAAACTAAATAGCTTTCAAAGATAGGTGCCGGCTTGTTCTTTAAAATTTTCGACGACTTATCATGAAATTTTTTAAAAAAGTTCTTTAATGTAAAAAGTTTAAATATTCGCTTTTCTATTCAGAAGTAATTCTTCACAAAATAAGAAAACTCAATCATCATTCAACAAGAAGAATAATCAGCAATACGCATCACTACGGATGACAACTGAGTGGTTTGGGACCTGGCTGTCCCATCCCCAACTGGCCATTATTTTTTTTCAATTCCTAAACTTGTTCCTATTTAAAAATTAAACGGCAGCAGTGGCTGAGATTCAAAATTCTCAAACTCACCCCTGCTTACATTTTATTTTATTTTATTTTTTTAAATTTTAATTTTTTATATTTACTTTTATTTTTATTATATTAAAATTAATATTTTTCTCATAAAATAAAAATATTATGAATTTTTATAAATTATTTATTTAAAAACATTATAATAATAATTATTATTTATATTAAAGTATGAAAATAAAATAATAAAAATATTTTTAAAATATAATTCATGAGCTTATTATTATTATTTTTGATACATGGTTCATATTGCTTCATTCGGATCCGTTTTTCCTGAAACAATTTATTTTTCATTTCTCACTTTATTTTAAACTAACTTTTAAATTTCAAGCCATTTCGACTTTCGAGATTTTCGTAAAAATCTCGGTCCCCTAGCTTTCACACAACTTATCACCTTAAAAATCGGAAAATTTCCATTGGCTCAATTCAACGAAACTTTTCTGAGTCACTAGATTTCGTGAGACGAATTTAACGGCGAAGTCCGTTTCATCATCCGAGATCTAGATAATTTTCTAGGCTTCCCTGAACCCTTATGGCAATTTATTATTTTTATTAACATTTTGCCATTTTTGATAATTTCTAATTTTCTGCTTCACGAGTAACAATAATTGGTCCGCCTCGGATTTGAGAAAATAAACCCAAAACCCGTTAAAACCCGATTAAAATTAAATTAAACCCCGTGTCATTAAAGAGCGAGGCGGGACGTAAACTCAAAATAACCATTCTATCCCTACCACTACCTAATACAAAACAACAACTTAATACTTAATGCTACACTATTCAGCATTAAGCCCAAAAAGCTCTATTCAGATTGTTAAAAACAAACACCACCTAAGTCTTCTTTTTCCTCTTCGAACGAACATATACACTGGTAGGTTGAGTAGAATCCGGTGTAGGTGCTGAAGGATCTGCTGCAGGTGCTGGAGGAGCAACTGTCACTGGAGGAGGATGAACTATCGGTGGTGGAGGATCAACTGATGTTTCATGGAGATAGACAAAGTAGAGGGCTAAAAATGAAGCGTATGCGAGCTGGAGTGTCAGTGGACAGCGAGCTGTGTGATGATGTGTCGCGAGATGTCGGAGCGGTGATGAGTGTCGTGAGATGTCAAGTCTCATCCTCGACCCGTGCCAAGTATGCTATGCGCCTCATTGCACCCTCAAAATAATCGACCGCCTTCCACCAGACATATCACATGCCTAAATAAAACAATGCTCGCATTACGCTACTACAAATAATATGTGAACTTAATATTAGCAAGATACAAAAGTTGTCAATATTATGTACAATTTAGATTACTAGGTCAAACGAAGTCCATATTTAACTTACAGTATCACTGGTAGATGCAGCATGTGAGGGCAAAGAAGATCGTGCATCTGTCGTAAAACCTGATCTCAGCTGTGGAGGTTGAACGATGTGATATATGCGATCATACTCAAAGCCATATACTCGGCTACACTCTTCTCCCTTGAGCCTGAGTACTAGCATCGTCGACCTTGACTCTGATCAGTCAGTACGTGATATGTCCATCTCTCCCAATACTAATCTGTCGAAGATACTACCACGCGCCGAGACAGCGTCGCGGAGGAATGGTTTGAATATACCTAAACCCGGGCGTAAGACTCGGCTGATGGATATGGCTCAATACCTGTCCGCATTCCTTTATGCATCCAAAACCATGCAATATCGGGAAAAGGGGTGCTCGCCCCGATGATCTGAATGCGTATGGCTCCCGCCATATCCAACTCTAATCGATCGAAGGTCGCTCCCGAACTAACCTGCAGAACTATCGGGAATCAATGCGCGCCTCCAACGCGAAGTGCACGCGGGTCGTGACTCGATGTACGACAATCCTGAGAAGAAAACATTCAGAAAGCGCCAGCAATCCAGGCCTACATAATAAATCGCACAATTAATATTTAAGAGACCGATATAATTGAAAATTATCTAAAATTATCTAAAGTGTCATCAATCACCAGCAAAGTGGTCATCGTAGCCACCTAATCGCCAAGACCTCAAAACCTCGGGTCGCAAACGAATGGCCACCGTGGCAGATATGCCGACAAGCTGCACCCTGCCATAGCTAACAACCATGCAAGGTCCCTAATAGCCTCCAAGTACACTACTACGACACCGGTCGCGCACTCTGTCGCCAAACAGAGTGCAACCAACCGTATGGGAGGGGCAGCGCCCGCGTAGCAAACTCTCGATATCATCATCGTATGAGAACCGGCATTAGTTCGAAAAATTATCCTTCACCAGCGCAATGAATCATGAGAGAATGACACTGCCGTCTCGAGAGATGCTCGACGCCTATGTGTATTCCGCAACAACTCGACCGCTACTAAAGTGCATCGGATATCGTCCACCTACGCCGTGAGAATGATATCATCGATCCAAAGTGAATAGGCAAATGGATGCTGACGTCGCTCAGTCGCGGATGGTCATCTCACCAAACTAAGATGAAAAGTCGCGGGTCTCGGCCGCCACGCCACAAAAATGTCGACAACATCGGGTCTACCGTAACTCGATGACCGCAACTAATTGCCATCAGCATTAACCTGACGATGCACGCCTCAATATTTATCTTCCGCATCAAGTTCTATAATCACAGCTAGCACCATGATTTACCACTTAATGGTGCTCGACCTTTACAATATAACAACAAATAAATTAATCTGTTATTTAACTAAAATTAAAATAAATATATATATATATATATATATATATACAACTGGACAATGATTGCTTACTCCTCTCCAACCATATCTTTCAATCAGAATATGGTGTGAAAACTCCGCAATATAGACCCATCGATAGGTCCTCCAGAACACCCTCGAATACCCTCCCGCCTCATCCCTTATCATACTGAATGCCAACTGATCTCGATCACCGTTGGCTCAACCCCACTCAGACCACCGCTCACGCTCCCATCCCGTAGGTCGCTACAGGTGCACTAGATATATCTCCTCCTCGAGTACGGTGGTGGCATATCTGGTTTCAAAAGAAAATAAAAGATTACAACAAATTAATATAATCATACTCATAATCATTATTTTTAAATAATCATATTCATAATCTTAAATTATATAATCATAAAATTTTATTGAAATCATAATTAATCATAAATAATCAAGTCCATAGTCATAAAGATTGATAAATTAAATAATATGTAATCATTAAATAAAATAAATTAAAGATTCGATTCAAATAATATCACCTGATTTCTGCGAATCCTGATTTTATATATTTCATTTCATTGTATCCCATTGAAAGTTAGGGAGAATTTCGACATCATGGAATCCCTAGAAAAACAACATTTACCACATCATGAAATCCTGAAGATTCACCTTCTTCCCACATCATGAAATCCTGGAAAGAGTCAATTTTTCCGGACATCATGAAATCCGGAAGAAATCAATTTTTCCGGACATCATGAAATCCGGAAACAATCAATATTTCCGGACATCAGCAAAATCCGCCAAAAATGAGCATTCAACCGATTCAATGAAATCTCGAACGGAAGCTCACCGATTTAACCGGAACATAGAATCCGGAAACATAGAAACCCATACGAAATTTCAAAAAAAAATTCAACTATAAACCCATATTTAAAGATGAAAATGCAAGAATAAACACAACAAATCAAATAGAAGCAAACTTACTGAGATATTTCGGTCCTTCCTAGTTGAATCTCCGGATTTGTTATTATTCGGGGTTCTGATTTTTACGAGGATAGTTTCTGGGGAATGGTGTAAGGATGTTTTGATATTAAAAGTGAATAAGACGGAAAGTGTTATCAACGAGGTGCAACAAGATATTTTCGGTTTACTTAGTAAATAGGATGTGAAGAGATATTTAAGGGGTGTATATAGAACCTCTCTATTCATAATTAGGGCTGGTAACGAGCCGAGCCGAGCGAGCCGGAGCCGGAAATTCTTGAACATTTCTCAGCTAGCTTGTTAATTTGCGAAGACTCTGTGAGCCGGTACCCAGCCGGGAATCCTGAGCTTGAATCAGTCTGCTTTGGCCTCTGATTTAGGAAAAAGCTTGGCTCGAGCTCATTAGGCTCTGCTTCCATAGTGAACGAAGCTCCTCGAGCTTAACCTCAGCCTCGGCCCAACTCGAGCCTATGCCAAGTTTGTATTGTAACTAACCTCGTCAACACTTTTAATCCTTGTAATCAATCTATCAACAAATGCCATCAATACAGTCAATTTTCTATGGGATTTTGTTTTACCTTAGTTGATTTAGCAATTGATGCTAAAGTCAAGTAAAGCCACCTCCTTCAACATTTGCTCTTCTCGATTACGTAGGAATTTCACGCCAAACAATGGTAAATCGAAAAAAATTATGAAGAATTAAAATGAAGTAGAAATTGCAGTGAATAAATAAGACACTAGCCTTGCTGAATAAGAAAAACACATTGGTTTTAGACCAATTATCTAAATAAAGAAATAATATATAACAAAGATCTCAAGTAAACTCATTAGTAACATAAACCATTTTGGCAATATATCGCTACACACGGTTAAGTTGGCCACCACCCCCGACGCTACCAAGTCACATGATTAATTTCAAGACCCATACTACCATCGCCGACCGGAGATCCGTAATCCACCATGCCAGAACCGGTCGCCCAAATTTTCATAATCTAGCGCTGATCTGGTGGTACCTTGGCCGGTTAATCGCCTATTCGCGCCCCAAGATGTCGACTTGCTTCCCCAGAAACCCACCCCATCGAGTCAATTTTGATGCCTTTACCCATACCCACGCCAGATGCGCCCGGGCGCTGTCCCGCACCGCATCCAAATGTGGCCCCACTCCCCGCATTTGAGATTGATCCTAGTTCATCAGGTCAATTGATCGTATCGGTCCATGCATTTGCCCCCTCACTGTTACTCAAGATCTAAGCAAAACTCACTCTGCCTCTCAAAGCGGCCAACAAATTTCATAGCTTCCACAGTGATCGAATACCTCACATTTGTAATCTGATTCTTGGGCACAATCAGATCGACCGATCGTACTAGCTGGTCATACCTAACATCCATGTCCCTCGACGTCCCCTTTGCTCAAGACCTTCACGCCATCCACACCTGGAACATACCGTCACGACACCTTCACACCACGCACTGCCATTTCCGCACGGAAGAACTGCATTTGCATAGCCCCAACAACTGGAAGCGGATTCACACGCCCTACTGCCTTGTCGTCACTGGCTGAACGGCCAGGAGATCAATATATTTACCATCCATGTCAATCAATCTGGGAAATGGCAGATCCATTACATCGATATCCGGACACATGACCAAGACACCTGGCCGCCTAGCTCCGGGATCGCACGGAGTGAAGACCGTGCATCCCCGCCGGCCCGAGACCGTAGCAAGCCTCGCTCCAGCCGACTCCGACGGATCCCGACTCGCCTGTCGAGCTTTAAAGTGAGCCTGCCGAGCCCCAAATGGGAGCTCGAGGATCATCGTCTTCCAACCAAGGCCTCCAAGCTCCCACTGCTTAGCCTCTGGGCGCAGCCGAGCCCGAGCCCAGCTTTTGAGCCGGTCTGAGCTCGAGCCCGAGTAGTCAAGTCTGCTACGCCCTATTCATAATTGTATTTTATAAAAATACCTTCTTTGTTTTTTTATTCCGGTGTAAAATTCTAAAGAAAATCTCATTTATTTCTCTATACATCCTATATCACACACACCCCATGTTATTAACGCATCTCTCTAACAAAGGTAGAGGTAAACGAATCGGCGCGATAAATAATCGCTTCTTTTTTCCCGTTAGATATTCACCATTTTCATTGCATGGATGTGGGCGGGTGAAAATGTAATTAATTGGGACAAGCGGTAACTAGGAACAGAGAAACAAAGGAGAGAAGAGTGAAGGGTTTCTGAAAGAATAGCAAGAACACGCCATGACTACCGGCAGAGCACCGTCGGAGACGACAATGGTATGTATGGCCGCCACACAACCCCAATCCCAAGAAACTACCACCGCTGCTTCGGCAACCACAATGATCCTCCAATTGCTCCACCGGAAATCAAGTGACGATTTTGAAGCTTTCTCTCCCACTGTCGTCCCATACGCCTACCATCTGTTCCACCACAGAGTCGATGGAGACCTTGAGATCTATTCTCATCAACGCTGCTTTGAGCCTTGCCGGCTTCTTCTTTCGTTACTCGTACTCTGATCCCCGTGGCTTCTAGATACGTTCTAAGGCTAGGTTTGTTTGGATACGACATCAACAAGAAGGGCACCTCAAGGCTCTGTCAAAGTGTAAGCTCTTTCTGTACCACCTATTCGAATGGGAAGTGAATATCTGCTTGATCATCAATTTGTTTTGTGGAGGCTTGAATTTAGGCTCATACTGTTTTGTTTAATTTTGGAATTATGCTGGTTGTGTCTTCATTTTGCTTCTCTCTTTCATACAATTTTTCTTTGGTTATGTAAGATACACGTTCATCCAGATTCATGAATGGTATCTTTAATTGTCCAGTTTTATGTGTTTAACATTTATTCAAACTGTGTAAGATTCCTATCTTATATTTCTTTTTAACGTTCAATGTCTAGAGGTTTTCTTTCCTGTTTCTTTTTTTTTGTTATCAATTTTCCTTCTTTCAAATTGATGAACTGGGAAATGTTTGTAGTCCTGCTATTTCTTTCCTTTTTACTTTTTTTACAGTTCCTGATAATTGGGCATTTGTTAGACCTGGAGAGCTTTTCACAGACAAAATCCAAATTCCATATGGAAGTTTTCAAGGAACTTAATATGTATCTAATATTTTCTAGTTCTTTCTCTCTTATATCAGTGCTTATCTTAGTTTTACTGGCCTTATTTCGTCTTGCAGGTCTGAATCATTGGTACAAGGTTGGGGTTTTGTCTTCTTGGTCTTGGCAATTATATTTCAGTATTTTAATTTCACATCAGATTCAAATAAAGTGTATTGTCTTATAAAGTTTCCAGCTCATGGTTTATTTGATTGTTTTCAGTATATAATTTTAATCTTTGAAATGTCAAATCATTAAATTTCTGATTGTATTTCACAGCATTTGTGTATTTATTTTACTAATTATTTTTGCAAAGATGCATGGATTAGTTTTTCTCAATTTTCTATTTTGTCATAATTTTTCGTCCATTTATTATTCTAGAACATTGACTGGTTTTATCAGCTAGATTGATCAGAAGTTATACTTTCTTTGAAGCAAATGAAGAATTATGTAGAGTGACAGTAGGGGTATGGGAATATAACAGCTACCATGATTCAACATTTACATAAGTGGAGAGTAGTAATGTAGGAGCTATAATAATGGATGCATACTTACCATCTTATCCATTGAAGGAAGACCAATTATAATAAAAATAATGTTATCATGATTCAACTTGCATAAAGTGAGCAGTAAAGGTGGAGGTATGATACTGACGCATACTCATCAGCTTATCCATTTAAGGAAGAGCAATGATTAATACATGTTAGACATGCTATGTCGCATATCACTTTTCACTAGAAGTAGTGAGCTGTATTCCGATTTCTAATTTGGAATACATGAATACAGCACATATAGAGTTGTAACTAGTTAAGAAACTTAACAACATGTAGAGTTGTAACAGATATGTAATATAGACTATCCTCCTCAGATATATACACATGCTAATTCAATGAAAAAACACAAGGAATTATTCCTCCAATTCCTCTCTTGGTTGTTTCTACATGGTACGTAGCCAGGTTCAAGTTTGTGAATTTTCGAGAATTTTTTGGTGGAATTTTCAGCAATCTAGGTCATTTGAGGGGCGGACTTTGAAACACTCACTTAGAGGCGTGGAGTCTCATCAGTCTAGGAGTGTCACACCACGGGATGAGCCGACCGCAAAACTGGTGGCCGATTCCAAGAGCGTGAAGCCTACGCTGCCGCCACAGCTTCTGTGCGCTCCACAAGTGCCGCGCGCGTGGGGCGCTGGGTACTGCTCGACTCGGGCTCCACCTCTGTGGTTGTTCGTCACCTCAGTGGCCTCTAGTACAATTTTGGTTTCCTATTCGTTCCTGGATCCGTAGTTTTAGTGTTTTTCGGTGTTCGACAACTCCTTTTTCTAGAGTTTCGCTGATTTTCCAAAAATCTCAGTTCGGAGTGCTCTCTCGCCTGGATTCTTCTTCCCGTGGTATTATAATGAGTGATTCAGATAGAGAAGAAACCGGCAATCGGCCTCGGGCGGTCCAATTGATGTCCAAAATCACGGAAGACAAACTGTCCGGTCCCAACTATTTGGAATGGAGCAAAACAATTCGAATATACGTTAGGAGCGTATGTATGGGCGATCACCTCACTAAGGATCCGCTAGCCAATGATTCGAAGTATTACCGTATGGAGTGAGGATGCTTCGCCTCGTTCATCCAAACTGCAATTTATCGACAATAAGGTGTCAAATTAATCACCGCGGAATTTGTTAAAGAGCTAATGGATTATTTCGAGTTTGTGTTTTCTAGAAAGGAATGTTTCGTATATTTGATGTGTGTAAAGTATCTCTATCGACAGAGAACAGACCTGGCCACCACAAAATTTTTACGGCTCACAAAAAGATACATGAAGAGCTTAATATGCTTATGCCCTTTAGTCCAGATGTCAAAGTTTAGCAGCAAGTCAACTAGAACATATGACTTGTTATGGGATTTCGCCTCGCCTTCCTTTCTCAGTTTGATTCAAATGCAAGCTCAGACTCGTCTAGCCCCGAGACAAGATCTCCGTATATCTTTAGCAGGATTCTTCGCGACGAGGTATCATCCTCTTCGCCCGTGACAAAGGTTTCATCGACAAACCATTGAGTCGAGCAACGAATGGGGAACAATGTCCGTGCGATAACACTAGAGGGCCTGGTTCGAGGTGTTGTTGTTGGTTATTACATAAGCTCATTGATGTAATACGAGATGGTAAGAAACGCATACATAATCAAAATCGTAAATTTCAATCTATCATATAGCTTACCATCGAGATCCAATTAGTCAATCTGGGGCTTCTAAATCATGAATTAGCCGTGTTTCAATTGTATCAGACTCATCGAGATCCCATCTACTCCGACATCGCCACGAAGTCGCAACCCGAATACAAATGCTTCAGATTCTTCATCTTCGAATGTCATCGGATCGGAGCCACAGATCACATGACAAGTAACTCAGTCTTTTCTACCTTCGCCAACCTTCACCTTCCACTATCACTCCGGCGTATGGATCACATTCACGGTTCTCGTCGTGACACAATTATGCTCACGATCTATTCCTTGACATCGCCTTGAGTTTGCTGAATTTCTCTTTAATTTGATGTCTCATAGCAAGTTAACTCGGCACTTAAGTATTATATCTCATTCTTTCCCGATTTTTTGTCTTTTTAGGATCTTATGACGAAGGCATTATCAGTAGAGGTCATGAATCGGGGTTTATACATCTCTGATCCTACAAATTCCCAAGACCTATTGTTTGCTTTCGAGTCACTACACCATTCGAGACACATCATTACGTGGTCATTTTTCGCCCATGATTAAAGAAATCAGGTCCCTTGGCTGAAGTTCATATCCCGTGATTGTGAGTTCTGTCAATTTCAAAGAGATCATCATTCTAGTTATAGTCCTTAGAGTCAATAAACGAGCTAGTGCTCCTTGGTGTTATCATCAGATGTAAAGGTATCACACTGGGGCCAGGTCCCCAACCTGTAGTTTCGATACTCTTCACTTCCCTTTGCTGATGATTATTCACGAACCACTTGGTTATATTTTAATGAAAGCAATTTTTTGAGTTGTTTTCCTCATTCGCACCTTGCGGCTTCGAGATTCATACTCACTTCATGTTTATGTTCAAAAATTTGAGAAGCGATAATGCAAAGAATATGTTTAACAATTTCAATCCTTCACGCTCAACACTTCAAGATCTTCATCGTAATTTTATGTTGACACTCCTGCTCGTAATGGAGTTGCTCGAGGAAGAATGTGACACCTCCTTTGAAACTCCGCTGCAGCTCGTTATTTCGTATGCATGTGCCCACATTGGCCACGTTATTTCCACAAATTTTTGCTTTTGATTAACCTATGCCTTCATCAGCTCAATTGGACACTTCAGACACATCCTTTTCCAATAAAACCTCATTCTCATCGAGTCTCGGATATTTGGATGTACCTGTTTTGTTCGAGATGTTCGTCATCAGGTATCTAAACTTGACCATAAATCTTTAAAATGTATATTTCTTGGTTATTCCTAGGTTCATAAGGGGTATCAGTGTTATTGCTCTAGTCTTTGTAGATACTTGGTTTCTGCGGATGTCAAGTTTTTTGAGAATGTCCCTTTCTCTTCACTCCCGACCCACACTAGTCAAGGGGAGGTAGACAACCTGCTAGTTTATACTATTGCCTCTCCCCGTGACCCTCCCGTTCACTCCAAAGAAAGCCTCCTATCACTTAGGGTCTACGCCGACGCCGAACCTACTAGCCTCGTGTCCCATTATCGCTCGACATCATTTCCAGCCCGACGATGATCTCCCTATCGGCTTCTTCGTGAAAGGTGGACGTCTGTGTTTTATCCACTCTCATTTTCTACTTATAACCGCTGTCTTCGCCATGTTCCCATTGTTTCTTCGACTCTATTTCATTGCCTAACACTTTCAGGAAGCCTTGTCTCACCCTGGGTCAAGTATACATATGATAGAGGAGATGGATGCTCAATGAGAATGATACTTTGGAACTTTATGACATTTACCTACCGGGAAGAAAGCCATTAATGCCGCCGGCTCAAGAATCAAAGTTAATCCCATGGCTCATTTCGCTTCAATTGAAAGCACGATCAGGGCCAAAGGGTACGCTTGCACCTATGGTCCGATCATATTATGCTATTCTCGATACCTTTTCCCGGCTGCTAAGAGATAACATTTGGTTAGCTTTTATTTCTCGCTGCCACTATAATCGGGATCTTCATCGCCTGATATTAAGAACGCCTCTTCTTCATGGCGATCTTCGTGGAGGAGGTATATATGGATCAACCTCCGTGGTTTGCTTTAGGAGAGATCGGGAAGGTTTGTCGCTGGAAGTCGTTATATGGTTAAGTAGAGTCCCCAGCGCTTGATTCAAAGAAATTCAACCGCGCTGGAGAATGGCTTCTACGTAAGAGTAAATCTAACCATTCCGGCTTCATCTAACTCCGCTCAAGTATCATTTGTCAGTGGTCATGCGGATGATATCAAGTATCAACGGAGCGACTCGCATAGAATCTCATCCTCAGTCCTTTCTTCACGGCCGGCCAGTATACAAAGGACTTAAGGATGCTTTAGGATATTTCTCGGGTGCTGAAGACTGAGTAAACATGGAATCTTCTGTCTCAAAGGAAATATGTGCTTGATTTATCAGTTCGAGACTGAAAATTGGGAGCAAAGCCACGTTGTTCCCCTATGGCTCCAAAGTACACCTTACTAGAGAAGCCGAGCTGTTCGAGGATCCCAGAGATATAGAAGACTAGTCGAAGCCGAACTAGCTTTACAAGAACTTGTCTTGGATATTGCACACCTACCGTTGTTGTAAGTCAATACATGTCTTCCCAATTGTTTAGACAATCAAGCAAATGATAAGAACATATTCTATGTTACTTGAACAGGAGCTCCGGGACGAGGTATGCTATATAGTAATCATGTGCATAATAGGGTTGAGTGCTTTATAGATTCTGATTGGGTAGGGTCAAAGGAAGATAAGAGATCCACATTTGATTACTGTGTTTTTGTTGGTGGAAATCTAGTCTTATAAGAGGCGCTAAGGAGTTGTTTCTGCTCAAGTGTAGTCGAATATAGGAGCAATGGACACAAATTGCGGTGTGAAATCATGTGGTTTCATCAACTTGATGGAAGCCTATGATTATGACTGGTCCCAAAGAAACTTTTGCGTGATAATCGCATCGGCCTTCATATTGTCTCGAATCGTGTATTTCATGAACGAACTAAGCATATTGAGATTGACTGCCACTTCGTTCATGAGAAAATACAACCTGGCCGATTTCTACGCGATACGCAAGACGGTAATAGTCGTAAGGATATTTTCACAAAGGCTCTAAGGACCTAAGAAGATTTAAATAAGTTAAGCATGATTGACATATATGTTTCAACTTGAGGGGGAGTGTTAACATATAGAGTTGTAAATTGCTAGAAAACTTAACATAGAGAGTTGTAATCTAGTTAGAACTTAATGTAGAGTTGTAACGGATTAGAAAATATAGATCATCCTCCGTATATATACACATGTTAATTCAATGAAAAAAACACAAGGAATTCTTTCCTCCAATTCTCTCTTGGTTGTTTCTACAAATATGACCCTAGATGAACAAATGCACCTGAAACTACCCAAGCATATATAACATCGTTGGTACCTTGCGGTAATTACACCTTAGGCCGCTTGGAACCCTGAAAATGCGTAGGGAAAGAAAAAAATACTTAGGAAAATGATTTTCTTATGTTTGCTCTTACCCATGGAAAATACAAAAGAAAATCGAATATAATCAAAATTTCAAAATCTTACATATTTTTAAATTTCTTAGTCCTTATAATGATAGAGAGACAAATAAATGTGAGCTCAATAAACATATGTAATTAATTTATTGAGTTTAAATATTATTTATTATTATTTTCCTCAAAATTTTCTTTCCTTCCACTTTTCCTCTTCTCTATTTTCTTTATATTTTCTTGCTCGCATTTCTCGTGTTCCAAATAGAGCCTTATAGTACAAAGGTAGGAGTGGTGACATATGCCACACTGTAACGAGCATGGTTCAAATACCTTATCATTTCATTTGCAATTAACTGCCATAAGGCCCACTTGTTGATCCTGGTTGAAATCTTAAAAATTATTGTTTCTCAAAGTATTGTGTACTTGGGCCAAAATCTCCATGTACAGAGTGGTCCATAATTTGGCGTAGTTTGAACCATTTATTTCCTGTCAATCTTTATTTGAGTTGAGAAAGTATTAGTTAGAGTTTGGCTCATTATTTTGTTTTGGACAATTGATGGTAATGCAATAGGGAAACCCCTTACAGAGGTAAATTGCCAATCTGGTTGCAAAATGGTACTTTTGAAGCTAATGATTATACAGTGTAGGGTGTTACAAACCTCAGTAGACTTGAGTTCGTATATAGCAGAGGTAGATATAAATGGTCAGCTTTTCTGTCACGCAGGGCTTTGGGTACCTCATACTCCTTGTATGGTTGCACCCTTATTTGGCCAGTTGCTGTTGATGTATTTTATTTTATTTCATTTGCCCCTCACCAAAAACACAAAAAAGAAGGAAAGAAAAAAGGAACTTGAAAAGATAGGGGCAGTTGTGTGGATTCACTTTTGGCTCGAGAAACATGGAAAATGGATGAGGGATCTTTTCATTCATGATCACTTCTTTTCGTTCCCTGAAGTATTATTATTAGTATTTATGTATTTCTTTCCATCTTCTATCTACCAATTTAAATTAGCTTAACCTTAAGTTGACTAGGGTCCCCTTTGAAGACGTTTTCTTCTTTTATCTCTTAGAATTAAAATATTACTACTTCATTTATGCAGTGGCTTGTTGAGTACAATGCAGCTTTAGCATCCATCTGCTTCATGACCCTTCTTGGATTTGTTGATGATGTTCTTTGATGTTCCATGGAGAGTGAGTATTTGGTCATTTTTAAAGGTTTTCTGATTTATTAGGTTATATATCTGCAGAAATATTTAGTTTCATGTATAGACTTTTACAGCTGGAAAATAGATCTTGATGTATCTATGTAATTCTGAAAAACAGGAAATTAATATTGCCATCATTTGCTGCTCTTCCTCTGTTGATGGCTTATGCTGGCCATACAACTATAATTATACCAAAGCCTCTCATCCCATATGTAGGGCTGGAAGTTTTGGATCTAGGTAAATGATTTGTAAGTCTCTCAGTTATTATTACGCACAAAGAACTTGTTATTATGTAACTGTGGTGTTTATTTCTTCTATTACTGTTAACATGGGTACTTTAAACATGATTGCTGTATGATTATTTTTAAGTAGGGAACTTTTTTTTTTTTCATCTCCTACACTAAGATTGTAACCCTGACTCTTATTTACATGTTCTGTAAGTTTCATTATCATTTTAAATATGCTTAATAAAAAGTTGAAATTTTGAGGCACATCCATCTAATTGTTGAATATTTATAGATATATGTCTTTGTGTGTATTTATTCGACACCTTCATTGGAATTATTGAAACATAAGTGAATGGACCATCATGTGCTAGAAACCATCATAGGCAGGGGTATGGGAGGCTCTTGGGTATTTCTTTTTTCATTTTGACCATTCCTTGATTATATAATAACTGATGGAAATTGGGAAAAACATTATGATTATTTTAATACAAGATCCAACCCTTAGTCATACAGTTGGTTCTGGAAATAATAATTTTGAACTCCACAAGCTTGTTAAACTTCTGATATTTGGGAGATGGTTATAAGGTCATTTTTCATGATCACTTAACATCATATAACATAACACACTAGATCCGATTCTTTTGAATGATGATTTTTATTATTGGATGTCCTAGATGAGACATATAACGCTAGGTTAGTTATTTGAGGCTAAGACACACTGAGGCGAAAAGCTTCCTTCTGATCCTTGATAGTGGCAGGCGCATTTGAGGCGCACCACATGTCAAATATATATTTTATGATTCTTATGATGGTTGTTTCCTATTTTCACATGACTTTCTTGCAATTTCTTGGCTATTTTAGTTGATATTTCTGCATCTTCTGTTTCATTAGGAATTATAGAGTAGTTCAGAGGGTTAGGGCTTTTTGGAAGTTAAACATGGTAGAAATGGGGTTGGAGGGGCTGAAATCCCATAATTAAGGCATCCAGGGCCAAAACGACATCACGTCATTTTGGTGTACCAGAGTTTTTTTTTTTTAACTCAAGATAACTCAAAATGACGCCGTTTTGGATAAGTTAAAATAATTTATTTGACCAAATGACACGTTTTTGGCTCTTAAAATGCCGGCGGGGGTGCCTCTCCTAAGGTGAGGCGCTACCACAGGAGTGGTGGTTTTGGGCTTACTAATACTTGAGGCATGCTTGTGATAACTATGCGCTAGGGGACTGATAATGCACAGCTTGATGAATAATTACTACATTTTAACTCATGATTATTTTGATTATTGAGTTATTTATCCTTTGGCGACTACTTACAGCTATATTTTGATGTGAACAGGATGGATATATAAATTATATATGGGACTTTTGGCTGTGTTCTGCACGAACTCCATCAATATACATGCTGGTTTAAATGGCCTTGAAGTTGGGCAAACTGTTGTTATTGCATCTGCTGTAAGAATAAAGCCTTGTACAATTGTTGGAATTTGACTTGGTTATGGAATCTGATGCATCATAGCATTTTACAGATTTTGATACATAATGCAATGCAAATTGGAGCATCCACAGACTCAGAGGCAAGCAGGTACATGCATTCCTCTATATATCTTGTTCAATTGCCAGCCACTTCCTTGGCTCTACTTAGTTACAACTGGTACTTACCAATCCTCTATTTAAGTCTGTTTGGGGCTGATTCTTGAAGCCTTAGAGCCAATTTTTACTAAAGCTTTCTGGGCGGTTGTCCTCTCAAAATTAAGTGTTTTGCAAAACAATTATTAAAAATCTTGACAATCACTTGAAGTGATTCTTGGACTAGCACTTATAATAGATTTCTTTCAAAAGTTTTCTTTTCTTTACATGACACATTGTTAAAACACTTTGATAGTTTGTATCTAAATGCTAACTGGTTCTTCATAAATGTGTGTGCATTTGATAGAAGCTGTATTGACAAAAGTGGCATATATATTAGAAGAACTTTCATAGAATTATTCCCGAACAAGTCCTAAGTTCTTTAATATTTGTTTCTTCCTGCATAATCCAGTCTTGCTGACTCCATATTTATTGTATCTTGCATATTTTAGGTATCCTTCTTCAGTTTTTGTTGGAGACACTTATACGTACTTTGCTGGAATGACAATGGCTGTAGTCGGCATTTTAGGCCATTTTAGGTAAATTCTGTCATGTCTCTATTTTCTAATATGTTCAAGGTGTTCATTATAATGCCAGATGATCTGTCAAAGCTTGAATTGCAGCCTTCAGTCTTAGGTTGTTGGATGAGCATAAATGTAGTATTTAACGATTATATTCGGGAATAGCTGTAGATTTACTTAACTAAAATACTACTGCTTATTTTAGTTTTTAAGCATCTGAAAAATCTGTAAGTTGCTTTAACATGTAACATTGTTTTTCTTTTTACCTCAAGTCATGAGGCCCAAAGATGTTTGGCAAACTAAAATAGTTATGGCATTCATTTGTTTCCATGGAATTTTCTTCTCTGACAGGAAACCCATTGTTTCAGATACTCTTAAGGTTTATTTATCAGCAAAACACAGAAGATATGCACCAATTCACTTACTGTTTTGATCCCATCTTGACCCCTTGTGTATAGGAACTTTTCTGTTGAAGTTATGCATGAGTTTGCAATTTTTTTTATTTATTAATTACCTACTAACTAAAATACCTTTCACAAATGATGTTACAGTGAAACCCCGTTGATTTTCTTTATTCCTCAAGTTTTGAACTTCTAATATCAATCAGGTTTAACTTCTGCCTCCCTCTCATTATTCATCATAATTATGCCAGATGTATAGGGCCTTTTAAATTTGACTGTTTTTTTTTTTCTTGCAGCTTTCAGGTATAAGAAATGCCCACGGCATCGCCTGCCAAGGTAGCTACTAGTAGTCCATGCCGCTCTCAAGGAACTTTTCTAGCATCCATTATTTTCAATGATATTTGATTACTTAGTTTCTCAGGTTCGAATCTCGCAAACAGGGCTACTGACTGAACAAATGATGGGACTGTTGTAAAACCTATTTTTTAAGACAATTCTGGGTAGGATGTCAGAGAAGTCACTTGCATCGTACTACTCATTTTCCAGGTGATCAAATCATATTTGTGTGTAGTTTTTTCTTCAACCATTATGTTGTACTTTATCATTGATGGTAATCTAATTGGAGCCTTGACTGTCAATAGATCCTTCTTGAAGGTCTGCATGATACTGAAGAGGGAAAAAAAAATAAAAACAATAAACTGATATCATCCGACTATCTCTAGGCAAGATCTAATTCTAGGGTGAAGTTTGAGCTTGATATCTCCAAACTAGATCAAGTCTGTCAACTTGATTGCAGTTGTCTTGTCGTCTGATCCCAGACAATTGCAATATGCAGTATATTTTAGTTACAAAAAGATGAATTTTGACAAAATCACCAGATGGCGTGCATGGTTTCATTTTTTATGGAGATTAAAGGCCTTCAGAGATGTATCTATCAGATTTTTATCATGATTTCTTCTCATATAAATAGATGTAGGATCCTTGTGTCTATTACTAAGAATAATATTTTGTGCAACAACCCTTCTTATCTGATAGAAAAGGATCGCATGATCCTGAATTGATCTTATTTCCAAGTTTGTCTATGAAGAGTGGATTGTAGGCTGGGAGTCTTGGCTGCCCCCCACATCTATGAGTTGGTTTTTGAGTGCTACTTGATTTTTGGGCTTAATGTTGTGGCTGCCTGTTTTGTGGCCAAACATATCAAAGATTTTCCTTCAGACTTGTGGTGGATTGATGCTCTTCTCTCCAAGTGGCCCTTTGATGAGGATCCCTACAACTTTCCTAATCCTTATATAGTTTTACCAGTCTTTTACCATTCGTTTCGTGCGGGATCCTCTCATCCATCAGTTTCAAAATTATCTTTCTTACTTTATTGTTTAAATTCAATTTTTAATGAAGCATTTTGCTCATATATATATATATATATATATATATATATATATATATATGCGGGCACAATCAGATATCCAAAGGTTGAATCTATGTATTTACAGTGGCTATTGGCTGCTGCTTCTGCTTTGTGCTGAGGTGGTTCCTGCTGGTTGGTACAAATGAGGCAGCAACACACAAAAAAAAAAAAAAGAAAGAAAAAAATCTTCTGTGGTTATATTCATTAACTTGCACAAGAACCTAACTTTATCATCTGGATATGTTGTGTATTTTTCATGCCCAAAGTATTCTTTTGCCATTCATTAAACCCATTATTTATTTGTTAATTGTTGTTTGATGGTAAATATACAAAGAGGATTAAAATGGCCTAAAATTTAATCATCAAAATCAATTCTAACACATTATTATCATAAGTATTATCATAAGTATTGAATGTACTACCATAATTATTAAATATACCACCACTTGTGTATTGTTTAGCCTATTTCGTATTGCTAATAATTATTACATACTCTTTCAGATAAGCAAAATAAGAAACTATTGGTGTGATCTTGTTGATAAAAAAGCACGGAGTTTATGATTCTTAGCTTGAATGTCATCGAATGATGTTATTATATAAAGTTGGTCTATACAAAACTTATATATCTAAAGAGAAGAAGCAATAATGAGCATGAGTTCTATATCCACCATGATAGGAAGATACTTGATGGAGTCGCTACATCCTCTTCATTTACTCCCAAGAATGTTGCTGATATGTTTTTATTTTTCGAATCTTCATAGCATTAACATGAATAGAAGTTGGCAAATGTTGTTAAGCATTTACCAACACCATGTATTTTTTTTATTACCGGAAACAACCACATGAGAATTAGAGGAAAATATTCCTGAATTTTTTCATCAATTAACATGTGTATATATATGGGAGGATAGTTTATATTTCCTAACTGCATAACTCTACATATTAGATTCCAATCAGTTACAATACTATATGTTAAGTTTCCTAACTAGTTACAACTCTATATGTTTACACTCCCCCTCAAGTTGAAGCATAGATGTCAATCATGCCCAACTTGCTACATAAATAGCTAACCTAGTCCCCACTTAGAGTATTTGTGAAAATATCACCCAACTGTTTTCCCATTTTCACATATCCTGTAGAAATCAAACCGAGTTGTATTTTCTCACGAACTAAGCTGGCAAATAATTTTAATATATGCTGGGCTTCGTTTCATGAATACAATATTCAGCAATACGGTTATAGCGCTGGTTATCACACCAAAGTTTTTGCTAGACCACGCCTTAATGCGCCGACTTCCATCAAGAGTCGATTAGTTACAGGATTTCTATCACGCATCGTGTCATCGCTTCATATTATGACTTCAGACTGAATGAGAAATAACCCTTACTTTACTCTTCCATGAGACTAGATTTCCACCAACAAAAACACAATAAATTTGATGTGGATCCTATATATTCCTTCGACCTCTCGCCTAATCAAGATCTCGTGAAGTATCCAACCCTATTTGTGTTCATGATTACTATAGAATACCTTCGTCCCGAGCTCCTTCAAGTAACATAGAATATGTTCTACAAATGCTTCAATTCTCAATCGAGGAAGACATGTATCGACTTTACAACACCGACTGTTGCGGCACATCGTGACGTGTTACCAAGGTAGTTCACCTTCCCAACTAGTCTTTTATATATTTCTCGGATCTCAAACAACTCACTCTAGTAAGGTGTACGCCAACATGTGGGAATACATGGTCAGGTGCTCCCACTCTTTTCGCAGTCTCGCATTAAATAAATCAAGCACATATTTCCTTTCGGCATGCTAAGGTTCCATGTTTACTCCGAGAACTTTAATCAAGAAATAATATCTTAAGCATTCCTAAGTCATTTGTATGAAACCCACCATGAAGAAAGGACTTATGGGACGATTCCCCGTAGAGTCACTCAGGATAACAATATCATCCACATACACCACCAACAAACGATACCTAAACCCAGCCATAGGCACCTAAATCTGGCCGATTTTACTCTTCGTAGTTTTCACTTTCTCAACCTGTTTACCGACCCCCACGAATCCGCGACGGGGATCCTGCCAAGCCATACAACGACTTTCTCGAAAAAGCGATAAACCTTTCCACCTCCCCTCGAGTAACAAACCCGAGGCATTTACATATACCTTCAAGCATCGCTTATGAAGAAAGCCGCTCTTAATATCGTTCGACAAGCATCCTACCATTTTAGCTCAAGCAGTTTCAGTAAATAAAAAGCCGAATGTATGTCATCTTAGCAACAGGGAAAAAGGTATTAGCTTAGGGTCCATCACATGTCAATACACTTTCGTCACAAGTCTGCTTAACTGGCAACTAAACCATCCGATTAACTTGATTGCAAAGACCTAACGACATCCAACTGCTTTCTTCCTGGGTGAGGTAATGTACCAAGTTCCAAGTACCATTCCCATTCAAAGCATCCATCGCTCTATCATGCAAGATTATGCCAACCAAAAGAGACAAGGTTTCTTGAAAAGTGTTAGGTAACGAAATAGTCCAAAGAAGCAATAAAAAGAACATGACTGAGAAGACAACTGGTTATAGGTGCAAAATGAGGAAATTGGATGAACACACTAACTTCTACCTTTACGGCAAGCAGTTAATGTAAGCATTATTATCGTGAATCCTGGACCGATCGGCGAGCCTGCGGAGGACCGTAGACCGGGTGGGTTCCCGGGCGCCGAGTGTGTGACCCGAGTGACAGGGAGGCTTCACCGAGCAGGAGCGTGAGGGGCCGACTTTACTGTAGAGCAGAACGTGAGGGGCCATGGGGGAGGCAATAGTATACACTAGTAGGTTGTCCGCCTCCCCGACTAGTGGGTCGAGGTGAAGAGAAAAGACACTTAAAAACTTGACATCCGCATAAAACTAAGTACCTACGAAGACTAGGAAGTAAATCGATACTCCCTTCGAACCAGGAATAAATCCAAGAAAGATACATTTTAAAGATTTTTTTGTCAAGTTTAGATACATGAGGATGAACATCTCGAACAAAATAGGTACATCCAAATAACTAAGGCTCAATAGGGAATAGTGGTTTATTGGGGAAAAGGATGTAATACGGTGTGTCTCAATTCAAGACTAATGAAGGCATCCGGTTAATAAAAAACAATAGGAAACAAGATCGCCTAGAAATGTTGGCACATGCATATGAAATAATGAGTTCGATGGCTATGAGGTGTCTATTATTTCTTCTCAAGAACTCCATTTTCGAAAGGTGAGCCAACACGTGCTAAGCCCCTGGCCAAGGATGCCACGTTAAAAGCATGAAGGACTAAAATTGTCCCAAACAGGTCATTATCACTTCAAATTTTGAACATAAACATGAAATCGAAAGTATGAATCTCAGACATACAAGACGGAAATGAGAAACAACTCGTAGCCGGTTTTCATTAAATATAACCAAGTTTCGTCGCAATAATCATCAACAAAGTGACAAAAGTATCAAACCCTGGTCATTGGGACACAACCGGGCACCTGACCCTACACATATGAATGAACTAACTCAAAAGGAGAACTAACTCCAAAAGGAGCACTAGCTTGCTTTATCACTCCAGAACTATACTAAGCATGGTATGATGTTTCGTAAATTGGACAAGACTTACAATCTAAGGATAGCAAACTCGAAAACCGAGGACACAATTTCTTTAATATTGGCAGTGAAAGATGACCTAACCCAGAACGCGTCTCAAATTCCACAGAAATGACTCTCGCAACAAAGAATAGGTCTTGGGACTATAGGATCAAGGATGTATAAACCCCAGACTCATGGCCTCTACCAATAATCTGCTTCGTCATAAAATCCTAAAAGAGACAAAAATCAAGAAATAATGAGATATAACACTTAAGTGCTTGAGTTAACTTGCTAACAGACATCAAATTAAAAGAGAAATTTGGTAAACTCATGACTGATGTCAAAAGAATTGACAGAGCTGGGCACAATTAGAAGTTCGACCCAAGAACACATGAATGCGATCCATTTGAAGGAAAGGACAAAGGGAAAGGAAGGTTGTGACTAAAAGGTAGAGAAAAGACTAGAGTTACCTGTCATGTGATCTATGGCTCTAGAGTCAATGACCCATTTAGAAGATGAAGAAGATACAATGCATTTATTCGGGTTACTTGACTCAGCAATAGCAGTAGTCGGAGTAGATAGAGATCTTAATGAGTCCTGATACACTAACCCCGGCTAATTCGCACGAGAACCGAATCGACTAATCTGATGCCTCAAAGAGGTAGCTGGCATGAGCATACCAAATTTCTCGATTTCGATTATGTCATTTCATAATCACAGATCACACATGGTCGACTTTACGACGCTATAATAAACACCTCCAAAACCAGGTCCTCTAGTGTTATCACTTGGACCACTGTTTCTATTTCATTGCCTCTCTAACTCAATAGTCCTGGGTCCAATAAGAGCACCGCTGCCCTGCGTATACAAGGGTAGCGAAGAAGCATGACAATTAGTGCAAAGAATCCCGGCTAGTGCTGTCTCCCCTCAGAGACATATCTCATGATTGGACAAAATCTGGGCCTTAGCTGAATCATACTCAGAAGGAAGAGCGGCAAGAAATCCCATAACTGCCATATGTTTTCGTTGACTTTGCTGAACTTTGACATATGGACTAAAGGGCATAAGCATATTAAGCTCTTCATGTATCTTTTTGTAGGCCATAAAAAAATTACGCAACGATCGATCATATTTCCTCGATCGATAGAATGCTTTACACACATCAAATATAATGGTGAAACATTCCTTTCCGTAAAACACAAACTCCAAATAACCATTAGCTCTTTAACAATTTCACAAAGGATTAACGAGGCCCATTACCTTGTTGTCGATAGAATTACTGATTGATGAACAGACTGAAGATCCTCCTCCATCCACGCTTCTTCGAATCACGGTTGAGTGATCCTTACTGGTAAGATTGCCCATAACAGCACGCTCCTAATGTATATTCGAATTGTTTGCTCCATTCCAAATAGTCAGACCGCTGCCAATTTGTCTCTCCGTGATTTCGACATCATCTGACCACTTCGAGCTTCTACCTGCTTCTTCCTCTAAATCACTCATTATGATACCATATGAAGAAGATCAAGAGCAGAGAGCACTCCTAGAACTTAGATTTTGGAAAAATAAAGTAGAAACCCTAGAAAAAGGGGGTTGTCGGACACAAAAAGTACTAAAACTACAAGATCCAGGAACCAAACAAGTGAAACCAACAGATCAGGATACTTACGGGCGACGGACGACCCCGGGAGGAGGAGCCCAGGTCGAACAAGACACGTGCCCACACGCCAGGCATGTGGAACCGTCCAAAATCCTGGCCATGGCCAAGGCGGAGTTTACGCGCTGATTCCGACCACTGGATTTAAAATGGGCGCCTCGGGCCGGCCGGGCCGACGAATCACCTCCTATGCCGGCAGGATTTCCACGCTCCACCGGGTGTTTCAAAGTCACCCCTCGACTCTAGATTGCCAAAAAATCCTCCAAATTTTCTCCAAAAAATTCTCAAACTCGAACCCTGTGTTCGATACCACGTAAACAACCAAGAGAGAATTAGATGTTAATTCCTCGTATTTTTCATCAATTAACACGCGGTATACGTGAGGGATAGTCTATATTTCATAATCTATTACAACTCTACATGTTAGGATTCCTAACTCGTTACAACTCTATATGTTAAGTTTCCTAACTAGTTACAACTCTATATGTTAACAATTACCTATGTAACTGTAAACTTCAATTGTAAACATTATTTTGGTTAAATGAAATTGAAGTTTTACCTTTCATATTGTTGTCATATGGAAATTTTCACATTATATTGGTGGGAATAAATAACATTAAAGATGTATCAAAAAACTCATGATCTAGAATATCATTTTCACAAAGTAGCTTACAAAGCAATTTGAAAAAAACATAAATATTGAACTCCTAAGTAAAACATGTAAATATTGAACAACTTAGTAAACTTTTATGAACCTTAGAGGCTTCTGCTCCTATGGTTAGGAACCTCGAGAGGTTTATTCCTCTCCTCCTCTTCTCGAGACCTCTTGGTTCATTCTCCAAATTGCTTGATTCTTGCTCTGCTTTCTTCCCATTTCAAGGATGACCTACACCAAAAAAGATTTGTTATGGCATTAGAACACCAAGGTGTCTTCGTCACGATGTGTACCCGAGGCTTGACATTTCTACATCTTCTCGCTTCGGCTTTAGATGAACACATCCTTTGTCGCAGATCGGAAGACTTTCTCTGACAAATAATGGACGTACTAGTAGCTTCAATGTGGGGATTTTGGCTTCGCTAAGGACGAACACATCCTTTGTCGCGACGAACAAATTGCAACAATCAACACTTTGTTCTTTCTTTGATTTTCTACCATCATTTTAGTTGGTTTTCCTTCTAAACCTATAAAACACAAGTGAATGAGAGATTAGGGCTTTCTTAAGTGATATTGGTGTGAATCTAGTATTAAAGTATTATAAAACATATGAAAAGTATGCTATAAATTCTATAATACTTCACACCTAGCAGGTTCTAATGTTTTAAACGCTATTTATGAAAAAAAAAAAAAAAAATAGCACATTCAATACTTATGATTAACACATATGCTAAAATGTGTTAGAATTGGATTTTAATGATTAAATTTTGGGCTATTTCAATCCTGCTATACATTTATCATCCAAACAACAATTAACAAATTAATTATAGGTTTAACTTCTGAGGTTTTTAGATAAACATGTTATGATAGTATATTCACTAGTTACAATCTTACACTCACTGTTATGACAGTACATATGTTGAAACTTTATCAAATGCGATCAAAACGGAAAAAAATTCAAAATGAGTCCACGGACCTAATCAGAAACAAAAAATAATGATAGTAATCATTTGATTCGCAATACAGGGAAGAACAACCCAAAAAGATCGAATTTGGTTTTAAAATGAATAAGATAATTACACGTAGTTAGAGTATACAGAGATCGTGGACGAACGGAATTGAGATATTCAAAGACGATTGAGGAGTTGCCTTGTCTCTAGGGAAATAAATAAATCGCAAGGAAGAGTCAGGAGTTGGGAAGGGTTTAGTTGTTGGGTATTCAAGAACATTCACCAAATAGAAGAATCGGGAAGGAGAAGAGAAGAATTGGGAAGAAAAATGGTCAACAAGGAGAAGAAGATGGCAGCAAGAAGGACGATTGCAGCAAGAAGGAGAGGAGAAGGATGGAGAAGAAGACCAAACAATTTAAAAAAAAATAAAATCAAATGCTGGATTAATGAAAGGCATTTCCGGTAATTACTTTTGCAACTGTACTTTTTTGTGCAAAATCACAATTTTTTTTTTTCTCATGATAGCCTGAATCATAGTTATGCAATATTCAGTGATATAATTACAAATATTTTTAAGTTAGTGACCTGGTACATACTTTTCCCTAAAAATTAACACCTAGAAATCCAGTATTTTTTTCTCACGTGGGGTCGAAGAGACACAGCAGCCAACTTTACTGCATTCACTAAAATTCATAGTACCACAAGTTTGGACAAATATCTGGGAACTCCTTCACCATAGGCAGAGTTCACAGGCTTATTTCATCAATACGTTGAGAAGATAGGAGAGGTTGAAAGATGGAAAGCCAAGTATCTTTCTGCTTCAGGAAATGTTCTAGCTCAGGCACACTGACGTCAATTCCCCATATTCCATGCAATCATCTCTACTTTCGATCAATCCATGCAAACAAAATTGATAGGATAGTGAGAGACTTCCTTTAGGGCTGTGCAAACGATAAGAAAAAGATCCATCTCTTAAATTGGAATGCAGTCATGAAGGAGAATGAGCAGGGAGGCCTTGGGATTAAAAAAATGCACAATATGAATATGGCCTTTTGGAGTTTTAACTCGAAATAGTGTTTTTTTGGGGAAAAAATGATGGAATTTAGTTTTCCAAATCTAAACTAACGCCCAAACTAGCCGCTGGCCTATGCCATGTAGGATTTATGTTAAATGCCATATTCTGACGTTTTTCTTCAAAATTTTAAATGCTACAATCACGAACTGCAGACTTTAATTTGATTCAAATGTCGTGTTCAGGAATAGCGGTATTTGATTTTTTAATTTCTTCAATTACTGCTGTCTTGGACAGCGGTATTTGAGTATTTTATTTTTCAGCCCCCGTCTTCTTCGCGCCACCCCCATCCCCCCCATTTCACGCGATTTGTTGTTCATTCTCAGCATCGACCGACTAGGGCGTGATTTCATCTAGATTTTTGCTCCATTCTTTCTTCTTCTGGTACTCTATTTGACACCGCAATAGATAAGTCTCCGATATAGGACTATTTCACCCATTCTGTTCTTCATCCTCAACATCGACCAACTAGGGCTTGATTTCATCCAGAATTTTGCTCCATTCTATCTTCTTGTGGTACTCTATTCGATACCTCAGCAGGTAAATATCCGACATAGGACTGTTTTTTTTTTTTTCAAAACTTCTTAGATTGGTGGTTTGGTTGGTTTATTTTGTTGATAATTTGGTGAAAAATCCTCATGTGATAATTTTGTTGGTGTGGTGTGTTTTTTTGAAACAAAATAGTCCTATACTTAACAAAACAATCTTTTTGGCTTTATGTGGTTTCGTATATCTCTTCGTAGCTATGAATTGTCGTTGAAATGGAAAATCTTATTTTCAGCAGTTTAGGGTGCGGTCAGATATGTTCTTGAAAAGCAATTTTCTTCATTTGGTTTGAATTCTGTCAAACTGATATTGTTTATAATTGGTCTTTTCTGCCAAATAAATGTGATTCACTAAGCTGGTTATTCGTTTTAGCGTTTTTTATTAGAAATAGAAATATGATAACTTAAAATTTGTTTGATAGTTATGCATCAGGAACCGGTTTCTTTGAGAAATTTCCGAGTTTTAGATTGAAGTATTTCGTTTGAAAAAAAAAAGTGACAAAATTAGTTTTTAATGGAAAGTAATGATCAAAGTAGTCCGTTCGTGTCAAGGAGGATTACAACAAGGCAATTGGACAGCGACAATTAGAATTTTAAGTGCCAAATGCCGCTGTCATGCAATTTCGCTTAAAATTCCACTGTCATTGCCACGGGATAATGACATTAACTTGCTTTTTAACAAAAATTTTACTTGCATTTTTTTTTTAACCACGCACGTTAATGCATTAACAGGCATTATGGTGGCAAATTTTTTTCAAAAATTGATTTGATTGATATTTCTATAATTAACAAAATTTGGAAAATCGTTGACAAGAATTGCTTTTAATAATGAACTATTTGGAAAATAGTTATGTGTGCAAGATGTAGAGTTTTTAACTTATGCTACAAAACTCACAATTTATCAAGCTCATCCTTTATTGTACTTATTCTTATTTGATATATTATACTGTTGTTTTCTCATTAAAAGTCTCTAGATTTATTAGTCTCGATTAATTTCATTATTCTTTTCATTTTCCCATTTATAAGGACAACAAGATAGAAGAGTTGATTTATATATAAATACATAACATGGAGAAGGGTATAATCCATATCTTTCATATAGCCAAAATTTGTTGTTGCTATTCATTGGCAAACAAGGTGGTTGAATGTAGCATCCATGATTGTAGTTTAAAATTTATGAATGTGATAATTTAATTTCTCATATTATTTAATTCATTTGGGACCATTTTGTACAGTTAATTATGTTTGCTTTATCTATTCGTGATATGTTATTATAATGGGAAATATATGCAGGACCTAAATGTGATGTCAAACATGGTGGAGAACAGTCGTTATTATGCCTTTGGATGTACCGGTTGAATGCACGTTTGAACAATTATATATGATACCAAGGACAACCATTGACAAAGATTCAAATTAGTCCTCACTGTAAGTATCCTCTAAAAAGTGAAATAGGTTCCAACATTTTAATATGGATGATATAGTAAAATCAATGTTGAACATGGTTACATTACAACTACATCGAGGGAAATTGAATTGTATATTAGTCGTCGAAATAAATAAGCCACAAGTGAATCAATATGTGGGGCGGCCATAGATTTATTGGTTCACATACTATAATGTTGTAGACTTTGACTTGGTCAGCTCAGAATGTCCAAAGATCGATAATCGAGTGTATGGAAATGGATGATGACCATATATGAAGAAGCTAATGATGAATCCGATGAAGATGTCGATGATGAATCTAATGGAGACTGGGATAAACTAAGCTGATGGACATGTATCATCCTTTCGCATTTTCAACCGTTGACAATGAGTAAGTGATATATGTTCGCCATGTAGTAGATGTATCGACAATCCCAGATGTTGGAGGAACCGATGAGTCATCTCTTGTTCAGTATCACTTAGCACCATCCTCAATTTGAACATGTTGAAAACTTTGGAAATGTTATTTCAAGTGGTCGACTCCACAGCAACATACTACCAGTTATTCAAGAGGGGAATTTGTAGTTGGCCAAGTTTTTAATTCTAAATCTGATTTGCAAGAGGCCGCAAAGATTTAATCAATTAAAGCACACCAAGAGTTTGTCGTTGTTGCATCCTCAAAAAAATTGCTCGTTTTAAGATGTAAGAAGGTCAAGAATGCCAATGCTCTACGTTTTCACATGTATGTGAAATATACTCAGCTTATTTGTTATCAACAAATATAAGTACGATACTTGTTTCCAACTCGCTAAACCGACCATCATCAATTGATCCAAACTTATTGCCGCCATAAAGGTAATAATTAAGGCACACCACATCACTACTATTGCTATTCAAGCAAAGTGTGATGGAGAAATGGGGACAGAAATATCATACAAAAGGCATTGGATGGAAAGCGTAAAGCACTTAGACACTTATTCGTGACTTTTCCCAAATATATACAAAGTCACACGTTTGTTTCTTGGTCTTAGAGCAACAACCTCGAGGTTGTAATTGAAAGCATTTTGACACACATGTCAAACATCGAGATATTCCAACGCGTGTTCTAGCTATTCAAACTATTTATCAAGGGTTCAACATTGTCGTCCCGCTTGGAGTATTGGATTGAAGACATCAGGTGGCGAGAAATATAAAGGCACGTTATTGATTGCTATGGGATGTGACGGAAATAATCAGTTGTTTCCATTGACATTTGTTATTACAAATGTATGCAGAATATTGATAGTCGGGATGACTGCATGTATCGAAATGAGTAACTCAACGGATCTGATTTTCAGGTTATATATAACAACATCTAGGTATTATGACAAAGAATGAACGATCCTCATCTTATCGGGCCGCACTATCCGCTCATCACAGGATTTGCATGCGTCATCTGGGTGCTACCTCTTACTTAATTGCTTCAAAGATAAACTCAAGAATTTGTATGCAAAGCAAATTTTTTAGTGAGTACACAACGCAAATTCAATAAGCATATGACTACAATTGGGATAATTAATTCTCAAACACAATAATGGTTAGAGGCAATCCCTTTTTAGTTATGGCCACTTTCACATGATGGACGTCAAAGATATGGGATAATGATAACCAACATGTTGGAGGTATTTAATAAAGTTCTGGTGAGTTTAGTTTACCATTCATTGCATTAGTACAGTTGACCTTTTTCCGTCTTAACAGTTACTTTGTTGCAAGAAGGAAACAAAGTGCTAATAGATTGACATCTGATGAGCAGTTCACTCCATATGTTGATGCTCAGATTCAAGGTCGTGTTGTTAAGGCTAGATCAATGGAAATTGTTCTTTATGATCACATACAGGGTCGATTTCAGGTCAAGTTAAGGAGTGGTCAAACACAACACCTCAACTTACATGACCAAAAATGCACATGTGGAAAGACAATGATATATGGATTTCCATGTAGCCATATCATAGCAGCATGTCGCATTGACGTAAGATTTTCACATTATTTGTTTAAGGCTACTACACTACGCAGTCGTACTATGATACATGGGCAAGCTTGTTTAATCCAATATTTAATGAAGATGAGTGGCCTCTTTACGATGGTCCTACGATTGTACCTCTGGAGTCAATGAAACGCATATGCAGTGGACATCCTAAATCAACCCGGTTGCATAATGAAATAGACGTTAGGGAGGGGAAAACTACTATCACATGTGGGTTATGCAAACATCCGAGTCACAATCGACAGTCTTGTAAGAATAGAAATCAAGTTCAGTGATAGATGTGAAGTAACTCACTTTTTTTTTTTTTTTTGTGAGGCAATTGCCTCGGGGAATTGTAGTTGCTTTGTATAACACTTATGTACAAATGTATGTGCATTTTAATGTATGTGTGTATTTTGATTCATTGCCGTTGTAATTAGTACTCGCATTAATGACTATGATACTATTTTTCCAATGTGTTTTGTTAATAATTATACTGGCTTCGTGTTATATGTTATAGATATGACGTTCAGAGGGTTTCATGATGCAGATCCTTTGGATCCATCTGTCTTGGTATTGCAAGACAAACACAGGTCACACTTAGTAGATACAAAGCATGTATGTATTTTATTAATTATCTATTAATATTATTAGTTGTAACATGTAATTTATATATAATCAATTATAAATTTGGTTTCTTCGTTACTTGTAGTTTCAGGAAGTACTCTACCCTCGATAGTAGATGAAAGCCTTCATGCGTATGTGGAGGATGGATATACGCATTCGTCCATACGTGAGCCGCGTAGGATTTTATGGTATATACCGCTTGGGCCACATCATGATCGATTGGCCACTTATCACTTGTCTCGTCGAGAGATAGCGCCCAGAGAAGACGTGCTTTCATGCGCCGCCAGAGATTACCTATCACGTTATAGATGTTGCTATCATCCTTAGCCTATTATCAACGGACCAAATGAAATAGTCGATATGTCTGATAAGGATAAAGGGGAGTTGCCAGCCACCACCACGATGCTCTTAGAGGATCACTATCTCCATCCGGTGGTTATGTGACCAATTATCCACCCCAGCACCTGATGCAGATGATGTCATTTTAGAGCGGAGTGCGGATGATTTCATCTTAGCGCTGATGGGATCCTTCTTGTTTGTGGACAAGAAGGGAGTGCATGTTCATCTGTGCTTTTTCCCACTACTACGAGATTTGATACATACTACAACTTATAGTCAGGAAAGATTAGCACATACATATCGCATAGTTATGCTATTCATTTGGTTTCAGATTTATTAGTAAATATATTATTAGAATCGATAAGTTAACGTATGTAATATTTTTATTTTTTATTACATACACATTCATATACAACATTATTATTATAAGCTTACTTTATGTTTATTTTATATTCAGCTATGGTCTTAGGAGACTAATGTGGGGCAACTCGACAGGCGCACAGAACATATCCAGATCATCAGCTGCTCATGCCTCATGATGACGATACAATGCCGGTCGTTGATGGAGACCTATCGAGGTCGTCGACCTATGGATTACTAGTCGCCTACTGAGCAAGAGCCAGAGCGCCTTCCATCGGGTAAGCTGAGAGTACCTTTAACACGGGTGCACAGCCCATTCGGTGTACTCCTCCTATATCTAGATGCACAAACTCTTTATCAGGTAATGTTATATGTAAAAGTATATGGCTCTATAGTAATTTATCCATATTCACATAAAAAGTTTTTTGACAATAAGTGTAAATGTGAGGTCATATGGTAGTCATATCGCCTGAGAGTTGGTCAATCCGCCTGTGATATCTCGCTTTAGTTGATCGGGGGATCTAGCTGACAATGTCACCACTCTAAATGCTTCGAGACCGTTGCTAGCATCGCCCGCAGTGAGTTCAAGGGGCTTAGCTCAGGGGCACACCAGAGATACTCCAATACTTTATGACCAACAGCTACATAGAGTGGATGCACGCAGATCGACACCCAGAGATTAGCGACGAGATCATGCTCTACATTACCTTACGGGATACGAGGGGCATGTGATCATCACTACACCCCTCTACGGCGGGTACATGGACTTCCATGATCCATATATGCAATGGTATTTGTCAGATTACACGACGCTTTATGACAATTCACTAATTCTATAAGGATGATAAGTGAGGTTCCATACTACAGCCAATACTACTCAGGTTTTGGTAAGTTAGAGTCCCGTGTTTCTAAAGTGTTTTCCAAATTTGAATCAATAGATTATGTGTTTATAATTTTGTCGGTTCATTTAAAT
This sequence comes from Tetrastigma voinierianum, assembly GCA_016808115.1. Lineage (NCBI taxonomy): Eukaryota > Viridiplantae > Streptophyta > Magnoliopsida > Vitales > Vitaceae > Tetrastigma > Tetrastigma voinierianum. Next base: position 53,414 of record JAEQBH010006324.1, on the reverse strand, counting down.
CTTGCCATGGTCGACATAAATTAGTCGTCATGGTGGTACCGCACCCGGCTTAGTGTACGACTTACATCATATTGCTAGATAAGTGTTACACCAGATCGTAGAAGAGCATTGCATCGTCGGCTACGATCAGGAGGTATCTACATCACATGGACCATCCATTGACCTCCCAAGTGTCATCCACTTTAATACGTATGTACCCATTCGAGGTGTGCAGGGAGAGAGTTTATCAACGAGGTCGTGGTCGGTGACAGGGCTGAGGTCATATCAGATGGCGAGGGAGTGTCGCAGACACCCGAACGACATCGCCACTTCGATATCCCCCCATTCTTACCCATCACCCGAGATTTTGTCCCCTACCGTACTTACACATCACCTTCCATACCCTCAGACACTTACACATCTTTACCATATCCGGTGTCGCCAGAGCCAGCCTCCATAGTAGTAGATATCACCTTATCATCCCACCCTTTATCATCCCCTACATTGCCTCCCACGGCGACAATCATCATCGACCTTGTATCGAGTCTGGGTGCACTTCCACCTAGGCGACCTCGTGCTCCATGCATACTCAGTATTTCATCCATCGCCTCCCTGGCTCCCGGGCTCCCTCTACCTAAATGTCTGGCTTGAGATTGCACTGCACTCCCATAGATCAACTAGCTATGAATTCTAGGCGCTATCCTAAGATAAATATAAAGGCGCTATCTTCTGCGACTCATTGATATATGTTGATATTTTTATATATTGATATCAGATACAATTTTGTATATTTATACGATTTATTGATGACTTGGCGCCATAATCGGGTTCTTTCACGCGAAAATTCCATCGAATATTCCATTTATTAAGTATTTTGAAACGGGTAATATACACAATCGATATAACTTGTGAAAATTAAAAATGTTCCAAATATTTTAAAATAAAACTTGCAAGTTTATTTGGAATTTCAAGCTACCTTGGATGTGCTTGTTGTGAAAATTTTAAAATATTTTTCGGTTATTTCCAAATAAATAACTTTTGTGCTGATTTACAAATAATTTACTATGATAATATAACAAATATATTCGAATCCATTAGTTCATGTAATTTATCAAATAGTAAATATTTTAAATAAGTTTCAATGTTAAAAACAATAATAATAAGGGAGTCTTGCGGCAAGAGGTTGGTCTTAGAGAAAAAAAAAAAGGATGTGGGTGTGTATAGTAACCAGGAAATATATAAGAGGGGAGATAAGCTTCTCTAAACGGGCAAAGAAACAAGGAGCTTTAAATGCATGGAGAGGGATAGCCTTGGCGGCTGAAATTATAACTAAAGGTGTGAGGATGACGGTTTATAAAGGATAAGAAACCCTATTCTGGAGAGACATTTGGGTGGAAGACAAGTTGTTGATCAATTTGGTTTTAAAAGAACTCCCTTATTGACTCTTAAGATGGTACAAGCCTATTGGGGGACATCAGGCTATTGGAAATAAAGCCCTCGTAGGTCTGCTCCCATTTAAAAGACACTCTCACAACAATATTTTTAAGGCAATACAAGGATGCAAGAGATAAGATGTGCTGGAGCCCAACACCGAATGGAAATTCTCGATAAGATATGCTTACACCCTTTCCTGGAAGCTTCAAGTTCCTCAGAGGATTCACTCGTTTTTATGGCTTGTCTACCACGGGAAGATCCTAACGAATAAAGAAAGAAATCACAGGGAATTCACTGCTGATCCCTACTGTTAGTAAAAATCTGGTAGGGAATATGTGTATGGATTTTGAGGAGTGAAAAATCACTTTTTTTTTTAAGTGTTTATTTCGCCCCTCAATTGATTGCAAAAGGGGAATCCGCGAAACCACTTTCAGGATACAATAAAATCCCAATAATTGTTTTTGCAAGCCAAATAATTTATTATTGAGAATGTCCTTAATTTATAGAGAATGAAGAGGTGCAAGAAAAATGTGTGAAAGGTAGTTAAAAATAACTGTAAAACCAAAAAACACATCTTTTGGGCATAACTGAAAAATATTTATGAAACAGGGACTGCACAAAATTTAATTTCAGGCTGGGCTTGAATTTTATTTCCATTGATGCCCAAGATGCCCCATGCGCCCAAGTGCCATCTTTGACTTTAAATATATAATTTCAAGCCCAACACATTCTTCTTTGGTCCATCCAACATGAATGATTTAGAGTCCTTCAACATTTAAATAAATGTTGCACTCTCCTCTTCTCCAATGTGGGACAAACCCACACACACACACAAATTACACTAGCAATCCCCCACTTAGTTTGTGTGTGTTTGGTATAGTCATAGACGTAGCTAAACGCATACATAAAGGTAACTTTAGTTTTAAACCTTTAGTTAGTGCAAGTAGTTCAAGACATTTAGCAAAATCACAAGTGGCCCAAGCTTAAATCAAGGATTCTTCCTCTAAATTGGAATTGGAGCTACACACGTATCACTACATACCTACTTGTATAGTTATTGTGCCCTCATAATAACCAACACTATTAAGGTCATGTGCTACATCCTCGAATTCATGAACATTTACAAAGTTCTTTATTTTGTTGCTAGAAGCGGCACCACCTCATGCCCATATAGGTGAAATAATTTCATTAAGAGTGTATACTACACTCACCCTCTTATAATCATGATACTAACTTGCTAACTAGCAAGTCCTAGTACTCAAACCCTTATCATTAACTTGTTATTACCCATTAAACTTCTAACTTAGTGGTAATGCTAATATAGAAGTTGGGTTCCCACTAATGATAAGTTTAGTCGAAGGGTTGTAAACCCATCTCACAGCAAGACTCCTTACTAAAGCCTCTTGCTAAAGCTTTTCTTGGGCAGAAACGGATATGCTAGATTCTGCAAGACCTCACATGTGTAATAGTTATACCATCGCTGATTAATTGTCTCACATATTCATGCCTTAGACTTATATGCCTTGATTTTCCATTATATATCCATCGAAGTGCTCTTGACATAGTAGTCAATTTCATCGTAATGCAAGGAAATAGATGGTACGATTGTGGCCACAACTCTATATCTAGTAACAAATTTCTCATCCATTCAGCTTCCTTGCCCGCAGCTGTTGTAAAACCCGAGAAAAAATCGAATTTTCTGAAAAAGGGCAAAACAATAAATTGTCAGAATAATACAGGTTGAAAACCTGAAATTTTCTAGATTTTGGATGACGAAAATAATCTCACCGTTGGATTTGTCTCACGCAATCTAGTTACCTAGAAAAATTTCGTCGAATTCTGAGACAATCGAATTTTCACGTTTTTCGAGGCGATGGGTGTTCAGTGACTCCTAGGGACGAGATTGTTTAGGGAAATCTTGGAAGTTGGGCAAAAACTTGAGTTAAGTTCATGGGATATGATTTGAACTTGAACTAAGACAGAATGAGTAGCTTTGGGCTAAAATCGGACCTGAACGAGGATGGACACGTGGCACGACGTGGGCCATGCACGCATCTAACTTAAACTTAAGTTAGAACAAAAGAGGAAATAGGGCAAAAAAAGCCCATTTTTCCTGGTTTGATTGAGAAAGTGAGAGAAGAGAGGAAGAGGAGGGCCAAGAGCTTCCTTCCAATATCTACGGAGTTCTGTCGGTCGGTTTGCTTCGGGCTAAGAACAAAAGTTCATCGCATCGACGAGGGGTATGCGTGGGTACCAAAAACACGGGATTTCGCCGAGGATCCAAGTGAGGAGTTCAGGAAATCAAAGGTTTCGGGTTTAGGAAGATTCCTACCTGTGTTTCTACACTCCAAGAGGTATGAGATTCTTCCTACCTTGAATTACTTTACATCTGGGGTATGTATGGGTTTTTCTCATTCAAGTATTGTTTTCGGGCGAAGAAAACTGGATTTTCGAGTTCTGCTTGATGTTTCTTCACCTAGGTGAAGGTATAAATCTTCTCAGGGAAGATTGGTTCTTCGCCTAGGCGTGGGCATGTACACCTAGGCGAGCCCGAGGACAGGAAAAGGGGACATTATGGTCCACCTAGGCGAGAACGCCAGGTGCACACTCTTCCAGCGGCGGAGCGCTACGCCAGGTGAGCCTGCGGATCATTGAGGTCAGGTTCATGGCCCGGCTTGGGGTCGCTCGTCTGGCTTTTTCAGAGCTGTTTATGGCTTGCTTCGGGGGCCATTATGTGACTTGATTGAGAATGTCATTACTTGACAATGTAGTGACCTGTTTGGATGTCACTATGAGTGTTCTAATGTATAGACATGTGATGAATTGGTATGTGCGAGTCGCCATTACTTGGCTTGATTGTGTGTCATTGCTTGAGCATAGAATGACATGTTGTATGTGATGTTGATATATGCTACAATAGTCATTGACATGACGAGCTGATGTATGAAAGTCATACGTAGTGATGTGATTGTCCATGACACCTTAAGTGGTGTGGGATTGTGTTGTCCATGTAGAATTATTATATGTGACATGATATAACATGCAATGACAAATCAGACGCATATGCACGACATTTTATTAAATGGGTGAGTGCATGGTTGATTTAATTGACACTACATTTTCTCATTTGATCAGCGGGCTTCAAGAAATGGGACAATGTCCACCGCAGCCTAAGGTCAACAAAGTGGTAAAGAAAATATGTGACGGGTATTAGCAAGCAGGGATAGATCCCCCATTGGGTGAAAGACCCGCAAATTATGGTTAGACATAGTCCTCATCGGTGAAAGGCTGTAAAAGTGTCTAGGTTTGCAAAGCCTGCGGTTTGACACCAAAAATTTGCTACCAATAAACAGGCACATGGTTTTGAATATAAAATTATCATTGAGGTGTATCATCCAAAAAGCTTTTGGTTTATAAACAAATGAAATTTGTTTTGAAAATGATCACTGGATGCTCAGTCCGTAATGATCGGCTTATCATGCATGGGCTTAGGCATTATGTGATGAAGTCGGTAGGGACTCGGATGTGATGAGAGTTGGTAAGGACTCGGGGCATGGTACATGATTGAGTCTCCTCTCATCTCATGGTATGACATGTAGGATCCCATTTAGAATTGACATGTTCTTTATTAGAATGTTGATGTGAGATGTTGTGTGAACATTGCATGTGCACTTAGGTGGGGAGTAGCCTTTGTAGGAGGCATTCTCTACTAGGTGTGGCTCATCCTTTATGGGACGACAACATTTCGAGTGTAGGGTATACACCGGTGGACAACGCTCAGTCAAGGCCGTGATTGCAAAGAAGGCCGACATGTGGCCTTGATAAATCCTTTTGTAAAAAGTGCTTGGAACAAACTAGTTATAGCATGTGTTTTTGTATAAAAGAATTGTAATTAAATTCTTTTCGTGATCATTGCCAATATAGTTCGTATGTAATAATGGTAAAAGGGTTATGATCGAACTATTATGGACTATTTAAAAAGTAATATTCGCATATTTTCAACTTAAATATGGATGAACGGATCCCGTTAAATGGGATGTACCGGGGTGGTACCGCGTCATTAGGTGTCCACAAGGATTTGATGTTAGTTTGGTATCAAAGTTTAGCTATACGATGATCTAAGATAGTATTTCTATTGTGTTAACGGTCATCAACTGGACTCTAAGCTAGTGTCACATATGCTAAGGCAATAAATTCTAACTCCATTATCGAATGCATTATACATGTTTGCTTCTTAGAAGCCCACCGCCGCCTAATATAAAAATCCATCCAAAAGTTGACATTTTATCATGTGTACTTATTATCCAACTAGCGGCGATATAACCTTTTAACACAGCTGGAAAGCTATTATAAAACAATCCTAAGTCTTTTGGTCCGTCCTTTTAAGATAGCTAAGAACTCTTGCTATCGCCTAATGCATCAATTCCGGATTTTTAGTGAATCTCAAAAGCTTACAAACCGCAAAGTTATATCGGGGTGTAGTGTACGCATGAATGATACATTAGACTTCCTATCGCACTAGCATACTTTGACTCAGCTACAAATTTCTACTTGTGATTTTCATTCAAACAATAGAAACATCATAAGAGTGTTTGGTTCTTTTATCATGCATATGATTGAGGTTAATGTTTTCAATATAGCTGAGATTGACAAAGTTCGAACTCTAATTATGTCTTCTTAACTTTGACACCTAAGATCTTGTCTACCTCACCTGTCTTCGCTTGAAATGTTGAGGAAAGATAAGCCTTAGTTTCATTGACACCATCCATGTTAGTGCCCTATTATAAGCATGTTATCAACATAACGACATATAATTACCATGGACAAGCATACCAATTTTGCATTTAAAGTCATGAACCAAGACTTCATGAAACTTGATCGATTTGATGGCACTAATTATTCTCGTTGGAAGGATAAGATGATGTTCTTCCTTATTGATTTGAAATTTCCATATGTGTTGGATCTGAACTTGCCACAAACTCCACTCCCCTCTCCTGATGAAACCGAAGATGCCAAGAAGGAATGTACAAAACGTCAAGAGGATGAATTGCTATGTCAATGACACATTCTTAACACACTTTCTCGAATTCGTTATATGGACTTGTTCACTTCAAGTTCGCCTCCCATGAAATTGAATTTTTGGAATTCAAATACAACACCGTGAAAGCAAGGAGCAGATAAGTTTCGTCTACAATTTTTGAATTCAACATGGTTGATAATATTTCGGTTTTGGATCAAGTGCATGAATTACAGATTTTAAGCCTAAATTGGAAAGATTGGAAGTTGATGTCAGGAACTATTACAGTAGTGGGAACACTACAAACTTCCATCTGAATGATTGATAGAGGAAGTTGTTGCATTCTTTTGAAAGTTTCACTTTGGAACAATTGCAAAAACATGTCAAAATTGAAGAAGAACAAGAATTCGAGATGGTAAGAGACTTGAAACATAATCTGGTTCCAAAGTGAATTTTTTTGATGTCAACAAGGCTAGAAATAAATTTGGAAACAAATCTGGAAATGAGAGAAAGAATCCTGAATTGTGTTCTAACAATGATTCCAAGAAGAATAAGACTTGTTTCTATTGCAAGAGGAAAGGGCACTTCAAAAGGGAGTGCAGATTTTGGAAGAAAATGAAGAATGATCATGTTAATTTAGGTGGAAAAATTAAAAGGGTCGGAGACAAGAGAAAGAGTTACAAAATCTCATATGATTCGAAATGCGTGATTTTGATGATGGTAAATCAAGTGCATATAGCTTTGCCTAACACCACGATTCGGTAACCATTCATATATGCAATGATAAGAATCAATTCAAAAATTATGAAGTTGTTGCCCAAAGACATGAAGTGTTGATGGGAAATAATGTCAAAGTTCATGGCAAAGGAACCATCAAATTCATTTACCGAAAGAAGGACTTTACTACTGTTCTTCATAAAAATTTAAAATTAGGAAGAATTTAATTTTTTCAAATTTGCTTGTAAGGGAGGATTCAAGACTATTTTTTAGAATCGACAAAACTTATCCTCTCAAAGAATGCTGGCCATTGCTCGAAGGGTATGTTTGTATTCACGCCCCACTCTCACTGGGCGAAGAGAGGGGGCACAACATGGGACTGTGACTCTTTAACCTGCTTTTCTAACATTGGTGGGTCCATTTCATATATAATTTCAATGAAATTCAACTTTGTAATATTTACTCACCGATGTTGTTTAATCGTTCATGTACATACATTCATGAGTCCCATTTACTTGTACTTACACCTATTCCATTATTACAAAAATATTACATTACATTACAAAAACAACATCAAACCTACATCATGTGGACTCCTATCAGCTGCAGGTCGCCTTATTGTATATGAATGCCCTGGATGTCCCTCTTCGCATTCGCTACTGCATGAAACACCCGCATTTCAAGCTTTATAACTTAGTGGGAAACAAATAACAGATATGACCACTTGAAGTGGTCCACAGTTACAGGATACATATAATATAATGCATATGTTAGAGTTTACATATAATGTAATTCTATAATGAAGCTTACATAACATAATTTTATAATGGGATTTTCATATCTCCTCAGAGTCAAACAGATTCATAGTTACAGAACATAACTGATTTCTTATGCTTTCTTATTGTTCATTATTCAGATTCTTATCATATAAATGTTTGTCTATATAAACTGAAAATAATGAATGAGAGGGACACAACAAAAAATAAAACTCGGTTCAAGAAAGTATCAATAGACATGCCCGCCAATGCAATGTAAGTATCGCAGCACCAGCGTGAGTGCCGGCACTGAACAGTAGACGTATGCCCATCGTAATGTAAGTGCTTGTGCTGACCAGCGTGAAATGTCATAGACCAACAAAGAGTGCCAAAGCACTAAACGTAGATAGCCCGCCCACGCACAGAAGTGTCGAGCTAATTCAGCAAGAGCGTCGAGCACCAATCAAAGCAGCTCTATTCATTCACTATTATTCGCCTTAAGCAAGCATACAATTATATGTATTACTAAGCTTGTTATATTGTTCTTAAACAAATTAACAAATAAGGGGCAAGAACAATGCCTGCCCAACGAAGCTTCGCCTCGACGGCGAGGTACAGAACATTTTTCATATAACTATTATACTTGTACGGACCCTTTCATTCACTTATTATGATCCTCATTAATCCAATTTTATGCCTAATTATATTCCATTGAAAGTCCAAACAAAAGAGTAACAAATTCTAGAATTAATCGAAGAAAGAACAAATTGAACCGCAGTTTGGCCTAGGTGTAATAGCTACATGCCCAGCGCAACAGAGGTTTGCCTGCGTAGTGCTACACCTAGGGCGTAGAGGTGCTATGGCCCGGCTTAGTAGAAACTTCAGGAGGGTCTCTGGTCCGCTCAAGGCAGCTCTCTACGCCTAGGCATGCACCTATACGCCCAGCGAGGGGTGTCGGTCGAAAACCGGAAATGGACTCGCTGTCATTTTCACCTTAAAATCATTCAACCAAAAACAAACATACCTTAAAACAAACTTCAAACAACCCAAAAAAAACACTTTGATTAGGATTCTTCCAACCCAAACATAGACAAGGAGGAATTTCCATACAAGGATTCCATACCAAAATTCCATACTTATAGTTTCCATACATCAAATGAGAAATTTCCATACCTTGATCTTGAACACTTTAACTAGCTTATTTTTCTTCCTTTCTTCTCTTTACTTGAACCAAAATGAACCAAAACAATGGATTCTTCTTCTTCTCAAAACTCAGTAAGCCCTAGACTTTAAAACACCAAAAAGAGATATTTTTCTTTATGTTAGAAGGCCATGTTTGGGGAGTTTGGCCTAAAGTTTGCCTTATTGCATTCTAGTCCTTCTATTTCATTCTATTTACTCATCAACTTATCCAAAATCTACAATAACATATCATCTTTTTGTGTTATGACCCTTGGGTCCTCATTTTACAAATTACCAATTTACCCTTAGTACTTAAATTTCTTAAAAATGCATATTTTACTTATATTATACCCTAAACATGTAATAAACTACTATGATATAATTTGGGGTGTTACACTTGTGATGGAATGTTTCAAACTTTCTGTAAATTATGTTGTTGCTAATAATAATAAGAATGTTTATGTTTATATGGTTGATTCATTAATTAATTTATGACATTCATGCTTAGCACATGTAAATTTTAGGTCACTTAAGTTTATTGCTAAAAATGGTTACATAATATACAAAAATGATAACCATGATAAGTGTGAAATTTGCATTCAAGCTAAGATGACTAAATTACCATTTCCTAAGTCCGAAAGAAATTCTAAAATTTTACAAATTATCCATTCGGACATATGTGAATTAAATGGTAATTTGACTAGAGGAGGAAATAGATATTTCGCCACTTTCATTGATGATTACTATAGGTATACCTATGTATATCTTATGAAGCATAAAGATGAAGTGTTCGACAAGTTTAAATTGTATAAATCAATTGTCGAAAATCAAAAGGAAAAGAAAATAAAAATACTTAGAAGTAATAGAGGTGGAGAATATTTTCCTGCTAATTTTACTTCCTTTTGTGAAAAACATGGAATAATACATCAAAGAACTTCACCTTATACTCCTCAACAAAATGGATTGGCTAAGAGAAAGAATAGAACCCTTGTGGATATGGTGAATTCAATGTTGTTAAGTTCTATGCTTCCCTTCAACCTTTGGGGAGAAGCATTACTTAGTACTTGCCATGTGCATAATAGAATATCCTCAAAGATCACAAAGACTTCCCCTTACAGATTATGGAATGGTAGAAAACCAAATTTAAGTTACATTCAGGTTTGGGGTTGTCTAGCTTTTTATAGAGTTCCAGATCCTAAAAGAACAAAGTTAGGGCCACGAGCTATGAAAAGAGTATTTGTATGATATGCTGAAAATTCCAACGCCTATAGATTGTTAGACTTGGAGTCTAATGTAATCGTGGAATCTAGAGATGTCCAATTTCTTGAAGATAAAACTCGAGATGATTCCACAAATGAGTCAACATCATTATTCGGTGGTGTGGATGAAACCAATATTCCTAATAGGTCTAGTTCTCCTTTACTTGTTGATAACAAAAATACTAAAATTCAAGAACAAGTGGAAATAAGGAGAAGTCAAAGAACAAGAAAAGAAAAAGTATTGGATCTTGATTTCATTTCCTATCAAGCTATTGTCTTTCTTATGGAAGGTGATATAAATAATAATGTACTTAATAAGATTCTATCTATTAAATGTAGAGGAGGATATAACTCCTAAGATGTATAAAGAAGCTTTGGCTTCAAGAGATTCCTCTTTTTGGAAAGAAGCTATAAATGATGAAATTGATTCTTTACTATCAAATGGTACATGGGTTTTGGTTGATCCACCTCCTAAATAAACTATCGATAAATAAGTATTTAGAATGTTATGGAAAACCCTTAAAGCAAGCAGGCTAGCTGATTTCGCAAAAATAAAAGGTTGACTATTTTGATACTTATGCTCTTGTTGCTCTGGATTACTCTATAAGAGATTAAGAGTTTGTAGCAACATCCATTTATAACTTCATATGTATTCATCAAACATGTTAAACGGTTTTCTGAACGGGTGATCCGTATGAAGAGGTGTACATTTTAACAACCCCGAGGGTTTTGTACTACCGGGAAATGAGCATAAAGTAGTAAGCTAACAAAATCTTGTATGGGATTGAACAAGTCTAAAGCAATGGCATGAAAAGTTTGATTAAGTGATTTTAGAATATGGTTTCAAGTATAATGGTGTTGATAGATGCATTTATTCTAAATTCACATAAAACTTTGGTGTAATTATATGTCTTTATGTTGATGACATGCTTATAATAGGTACTAACATAGATGGTGTCAATGATACTAAAGGCTTATCTTTCCTCAACATTTCAAATGAAAGACTTAGGTGAGGTAGACAAGATCTTAGGTGTCAAAGTTAAGAGACATAGTGGGGTTTTTGCACTTTGTTGATCTCATTATATTGAGAAAAAATTAACCAAGTTCAATCATTTGCACATTAAAGAGGCAAACACTCCTTATTTTTAAGTGTTTATTTCAGCCCCACAATTGATTGCAGAAGGGGAATCCATGAAACCACTTTCAGGATACAACAAAATCCTAATTAATTGTTTTTGCAAGACAATTAATTTACTGTTGAGAAAGTCCTTAACTTATAAAGAATGAAGAGGTGCAAGAAGAATGTGTGAAAGACAGTTAAAATAACTGTAAAATGAAAAAACACATCTTTTGGGCATAACTGAAAAATATTTACGAAACAGGGACCGCAATAAATTTAATTTCTAAGCTGGGTTTGACTTATTTCCATTGATGCTCAAGATGCCCCAAGTTCTGCGCTGCCATCTTGATCTTTTAAATATATAATTCTAGTGCTCGAATAATATTCTTCTTCTCTATCCATCCAACACACGATTTGATGTCCATCAACATTTAAATAAATGTTGCACTCTCCTCTTCTCCAATGTGGGACAAACCCACACACACACAAACTACACTAGCACCTACTGCCCCTTTTTGTCCGGGAAAATTTGAGGATCTCGACCACCTTTTCAAGTCATGAGTCAAAGCTAAACAACTTTGGAGAAAATTGTTAGGAAGAGATAGATGGCAGCAAGCCCAGCTCCTCCCCTTCAGGAAATGGCTTAAGGTATTTATATTACAAGGAGAAGAGACTAAGCTAGGGTAGATTCATGGAAGGAAACCTTCTCCATTTATATATAGTGGATATGTCAATGGAAAACGAATCAATTTTCAGCGGGATGGAAACCACCTTGGAAAGAAAAATCCAAAAGATGGCTACTACGAGGAGGTGCAAGCAGAACTTGTAAACTACGTTATAGTGCAAGGGCCTTAGGAAAATCACAATATCATTTAGGTGGGGTGGTCTGATGGGAAGTTGCCATGTCAAGCATCCAAAGCCTACAACATGGACTTGGTCAAGGAGATAAATATAGGAAGCAATAGTGGTTGAAGGAGACGTGGAAGACCCAAACCGTGACTACAAGAAAAAAGGTCTTTGTTGATAGTGTTTCTCCGGAGGGTATATATGTTAAGATAGGTTACTTTCCATATATGTCATCTGTGTGTCAAGAAAAGTTTAAAACTACTTGACATTCATATATGTTAAGATTATTTCTATTTTTATCAATAATAGAATCAACATATGTTAAGTTAGCTTAAACTTATGTCAATGTTAAGCATTAACCATATGTCAAGGTTACTTATGAAAAATTTAATATTATTTTATTAAAATTATTTTTTGTAATAGAAAATGAAATTTTTTATTTTTTTTTTAATAATGAACTTGTTTCCATAGAAACCCTATTTACAAATTACATTTGGTACCTATTTTTTATGAATATAATTAAAATTAAGCTCTAAACAAATAAAAATAAACTAATATCAAGGAAAAGTTATTATATATGCATTTAAATATAAAAAGCTAAATAGAATAAATATTTTTCTAGTTAGTCTTCATATTCTATGTACAAGAAAAAACAAACCTAATTAGAAACATTCAATTTACATAATATACTAACATAATTATTGAAAAGTACAATCTCATCTTCGTAAGAGGTGGTCTCTAATTCTTAGACATTATTTCTTACAATAGATATATAAATCATTATATTCTTGCATTTATCTTCAAGCACCACCATCTAGAAAGATCTCAAAGTTAATAACACTCTACAATAAACCTATAATGGAAAAACCAAACCATGTTAACAAATAATATACATAAATAAAGAAAACAAAACATTAGCTTTTACCAAGCTAAAATAAAAGGCAAATTTTTTTTAAAAATACATTCATACTTCATTATTTTTAGAGTAACAAAAAGGAGACATAACTACATTAAATATTGATACCTATTAAACTTGTACTAAGCATACATAACAATAAAATTTGACATGAATTTCAAACTTCAACATTATAAACCAAACAAAAATGAGACTTAACCCACAACAACAACCTTTGTAAAACCTCATTTAGATATTTTTCTTCCCCCTTGCCCGCTATCCTAGCGACGTTGTAACGACCCCCGAGCTCGATCCGACCCGACCGGCGCAGTCCGACCGACACTCGGGACGCCGGTTTTATTTATTTTATTTTATTTATTTTTCTCGTGTTATTAAATTGCAAAATGTCGCGACTAATCCCCGGCCCGACCCGACGTATGATCCGAACCGAGCCCGGTTTATCGACGTTTCATTTATTCCTATCAAAACATGTTATTAATTCATTTAGTCAAGTGAAGCTTGCCAGCTGGGCAAGCCCATAATCATTTATAATTTCAAAGCAATTCTAGGGCCCATATGTAAACATTAACGTAAATACATTTACAAAGAAAAGCATTCTATGCCCCCTTTTCAAGACATAGTAATAAAATCAAGTTTCAGGTTTATCCTTTTTTGTTTACAAAAACACCACTTGAAACAAAAGATAGATATGCAAAAATTACTTGAAAGTATACACTTATACGCCGTACTTTCATGACTCGATGCACGATTCGCCTTTCTCTTTGCTTACTCGATACCGCGCATAGCTGAACTACACGCCAAGCATTTTCATGCTTAGTGGTTCTATACGCTCTATTCCACATTCAATTCTAACTCGCAAGAATTTATCATTAAACTATGCCTAATATATCAACATATACTCATGCTTTCAATGTACAAATCATTTCATGAGATTCAAGCATATACAAAAAATCTCATCGCACTTCACAATAATGTTGGCTATTTCACCTGATCGTTAGGATTCACAATTTCGACGGATTCCGCTTGATGAATCGCCTATTATCATTCGGTAATGTGTTTATACATTTTACAATTCTATCTCCCATCATGCCGGATGCCGTTTGGTGCATCCCGACACGTGGTATCACTTATTCGGTTTCCCATCATGTCGGATACCGCTGCATCCCATGTGGTAATTTCATTAAATGCCATACGCCATCATGACGGATGCCGATTACCGCATCCCGCCTTTTTTCTGTGACATTTCTTCAATGCCATACGACATCACAGAATATGTCGATTGTACAAGATCCCGCCAACGGACATTGATAATTTCGGGTGCCTTAAAGGGATCAATGTCGCTTTTGGTGCATCCCGCCATGCTTCATCTATATCATTCAGTTTACAATTCGACGGGATTCGCTTTGATGAATCCCGCCCTTTTATCATTCATTTTTCATTCTATTAACACACATTTCATATTCCCTTTCGTATTATATCACATACTCATTCATGTACTCTATTCATGTACTTCATTCATAATTAATTGGTAACTACCAAAATACGAATCAAGGATAGAGTCAGAACAAACCACCATCGATTCGGCTTCCTTTTCGATATCAATCCTAGGTCGTTGTCGGCTTCACCACACCTAGTCAAATGCAATTTATTCACTCTTAGTGATTAAGCAAATAATCATATTTAACTAATATCGCCGAGCAGGCAAAGCTAAGTTTATCGAGGCGGCGAAAGGTACTAAGACAGCCTTTTACTTAGACTCATTCTATTCCTCTATGAGTTCATTTTACTTAGGAATTGTAATCATTTCAATCGGATTATCCTAATTAAAGCTGGCGGCATTTTCATGCCAACTAATCAATTTACCGATTACACTGGGGACAGTTTGTATTGCTCATTTTTCCGTGGTCTTAACTTCATGTTTGACTCTAGGTCTTTGTACTCATTTAAATCTAAGGTGCTAAGGGTTCTATTCCAACTGGAATCACCCAATTCGGAGCACCGAAACTCAAGTTACGTCCGAAACAACCCGGACTACTCTATGTTCAAAGTTGGAACCAGAATTTGGCTTGTACATGGCCCCACTTTGAGTGAATTTTTAGGCCACTTAGGATCAGAATTTGGTGATGCCTTTTCTTAAGTTTGGTTCTCCCTTGAAGTCTATTTTACGTACACTTGAATCACTCAAACGGATAAGAAATGAGCAAGTTATGGCCAAAATACGAAAACCCGGTCGAAACTATAAACCGTGGTCAGGTGCACCTAAGACACCAATCGTTCATGTACTGCACACTTTTTGCTTGGGGTGTACCGTACACTACTGTTCATGTACCCTACACCTTCTGAAATTCTGCTCCAAATTTTGTTATTTTTCCCACTTTTGACGCCAATTCACTCCATACAACTTCTATAATTCATAACACCAAGAAACACTGAGTCAAAACCATCCAAAACAACCTAATAACATTTGAATTGGTGCTGAATCCAGAAACACAAAACCTTAGGTGAAAATCCAAGAACACTACCTAAGGTCCACCAATTCTCTTTATAAAACCACATAAAATGTGATGATTCCATGGTTATTTTCCACCAATTGGGGTTTTACTCATAACCCTAAAATTCAAAGGTTTGTGTGATCTTTGCATCAATAACCTAAACCAAAAGGAGCATCTAATCTCCATACCAAAGCCCTAGGGATCCAAAATACACTTGATCCTAAGACATACATACCTTTATCTTCTTCTCCTCCTCCTCCTTCTTCTTCCTTCTCTTCCTCTTCCTTCTCTTGGCTCTCTCCTTCTCTTCCTACGTGAACCCTAGCTTTTTGGGAGACCAAAATATGATTTTGGCTTCTTGTTTTCCCATTATTATAATATCAACTTTTCACACTTGCAACTAGCTCCTCATCTCTTTAATTTGCAATTGTAACTTATTTATCAGACATACCATCTCTACACTTAATGATTTTCATATTCGAAGTCCTATTTGCTAAATGACAATTGTACTTTGTTCTCATATACACAATTCCTCAAGTGGTTCACTAAATTTATCATTTCATAACTTGTCAATTTACCAATTTTCCCGAAAAACACAAGTTTGACTCACTCTATATCCGTAATATATAATAAAAGTATTATAAAAATCTAGGTATTTTCTATGCATGCACGTGTTAATTAGCCTCACCTCCGTAAGTACCATGGGTTTTAAATCCACTACTCAATAAATCTGTGGCAAATTCGCCGTCCTTAGGTTGCTCCCGCCCACGATGTGAAACTACCAAGCTCACCTTCCATATTAAACCGACAGCACCACTCAGACTGAAATACGGCGCCCATCTATGAAAGTCAGTGTGTCCTTATAGAGGCCAGCCTCAAGGCAACTTGTCTAGAGTTGCAAGTCCCTCATTCAGCCATCCTCCTACTTGTGGCAAGATCGATATGGAAGAATGGATAAAGGCAGGAAATACGCAAAAGGTATTTATCCACAAATTTCCTAGTTTCTAAATCCCTTACTTCTCGAAAGGTTAATCCTTGATAAGGAAGAATTAGTCTTTGATAAGGAAAAAGAGATTTTGTTCCTAAAAAAAAGAGATTATTTCCAGAAAGACGGAGGGATTCAGAACGCTTTCTATACCAGAGGATTCCCATGATGAAAAGGTATGCAATCCCCACTGTGCAAACCTCCTTCTTCTTCCTCTCTGTATTTTTGCTGACTTAATCATCGGAGAGGCGACCGACCCACCATCGTCAGATCGCCCTTTTTTTACATGTTTACATTGCACCGCTAATGCCCCGGAGGTCAGATGATCAAGGTAACAACAATTGGCACCAAGTGGGAACAGAAATAGAAAGTCTCGTTTATTACGCGAGTCGTCTACTATCGGCGTCAAGTAGCCCTTCATCACCTGGAGCTCTATCGATCCCCCATTCTACGTCTGATTCGCCTAAGGCAGTCACAATGACGATCATTCTGATGAACCAATCGTTAGAAGACCAATTCCTCCATTAGCATCAAGACATAGAGAGAAAGCAAGAGGAACAAGACAAGATGAAAGAGTTGCAAGGCTAGGTCGAGCGCTTACGACGCGAGAATGACCAGCTGCGAGCCTAGATCGAAAAAAGTTGTGATCTTGGAAATGAAGCGCAGATACCAAGCCGCGATATACAATTACATTGCCCGTGATAGCAGTGCAATCATTGTTCCCGACGATGTCGATACTTCGGATAATGAATTGTCCTCAAGCAGCTCCTCATCCTTAAATCTCTCACCATCAAAGGATACGTGAGTTAAAGACTAGAACGCAAGAGGCCTTCAACGCCCCTGCCTTCGCCGACGCCATATGGGTTGATTCGCGGCCACAATAGGGTGATCCTGACCAACAAATTTATATCCTATGTTCCTTCTACGCCAGTCAAGCTTACCGAGTATAGTGGGTTCAGGGTCAACACTGGAGGTAGGTTTTCTCTGTACAAATGATTTGAGGAAATCAAAACCGGTGAATTAAATTTGGATCTCGTGGTTTGGTTAAAAACAAGGGTCATGGATTGCAACCGAAAATAAAATGAAGAAAAATTTATATCCTATGTTCCTCCTACTGCCGCCGTAGTCAAGCTTACTCGCAAAGATAGCGGTCTGTATTCCAACACCTGGGATGGGTTTTCTGCACAAATGATTTGAGTGGAATCAAATCAGAATTAAATTGATTCTTCAGGTTTGGTTAAAAAACAAGTAATAAGGTGGATTGCAAATCAAAATAAAATGAAGAAAATAAGAAAAGAACCCTCAAGTCTCGTGCCACCGGGTTGGGAGCCTTGTGGCAACCAACATGTCCTCGGGTCTTTTCCTCGCGTTGGGAAGATGACATATAGTCATTTCCCGAACCGATCTTCATTTAGCTTTTTTAAAACTAAACCTCATGATTTTTCCTTTTGAAAAACAACATTTATCGAGCATTAATGTTCCCAGAAAATGTAATGGTGGCTCTCCCGATCTACCTCACAGTGACAAATAGAAAGCAACTAATGAATCTTAGTGGATCTAGCAATAAGCATCCACTGAACCCTAAAAGATTGCTAAATACTGATCAATGAAGGCATATCAATGAGTTCTAACCTAGAGTGAGAAATAGGAACATAAATAACCAAAAATGCGCGGCGTTAAAAAACAGAGGACCGTATGTTGTGCCTCCAAACCGTTGTTTCAGTAGTCGTCCCTCTAAGGAGGAAGAGGCCTGAGCCAACCACTTGAAAGGTCATCCTCAAAGGAGTGTTCGTAGCCGAGAAAGGGAGAGAAAAATGAGAGAAAAGCAAAAATGTAGAGAAATGGAACCCTAAACTGATGCATAAAGAAAAAATCACAAGGTATACAAAATGACTTATGTAGCCTACAAACCAAGTGAAATACCAATTCAATCCAAAACATAAGTGAATAAAACAAGGGTAGAAAGGAGAAAAACCAAAAATTGTAGCAAAAACAAAAGTGCGTGAAATGCGTGAGAACATGGGGTCAGCAGGATGCACAAAGGTCGGGAGTCAGTACAAAGGTCGTAGAGAAGCTTTCCGCAGCCGGTGTTTTCTTCACATTTGCCCTTTCTTTCCTATGATCTATGATTTGAAATGAGTTTGACTAGAATTCTTCGTGCTTGGATCGATCTTCAACAATGTTGGCATGGATTAGCTCGCAAAATCAAGAAAACTTGCCACAAAAATGTGATTACAAATAGTAGGGACCGTAATGTGTAAATCGGGTTAATTATAACAATTAGTACACTAAGAGCGCTCAAAACCTATTAAAAATACTCAAAATAGCACTTTTTGGGCACTAATCACACTCTTAATCCCACACATTACTAGTCCCTTATAATGAAAGAAAGAAAGTAATAAAATACATATAAAACTATAACAAAATAATGTGCAGAAAAATTATATTTCAAAAAGGTTGTGAATGAGTAATGCCTAACCCTAAGTAAGAATCATCAAATCCTTATCCACAACCATTTCGAGAGAATGAATGCCATACAAATTAAGTATCGAAAAGATCCTTATTCTGTGAACTCAACCGGTAACTTCACTGTACCCAAGTATTTGATTTTATTAGCTCAACAATAAACCGTTAAACTGTGACTCTCTCAACCTAGCTACTACTACGACCTAGCATGCTAACCAACCCAAATAGATCAAGACCCACCTCTTATTCCACAATCTTTTGCGCTTGTAGGTGCAACGCCGAGAATCGAATTTCACCAAAGTCCATGTAACGGATTCACCGATGACCCAACCAATTAAGGCTTAGGGGCACTAAGTCATAAGGATCTTCAATAATAACTCTTCGTGTTTCACCCCGATCACTTCGAATCGATTGAGACTCAGCACTTCACAACTTGCTAAACTCCACCTATCCACCCATGTAATGAACACTAAGTCGGGTGACTCCCAACCGTTGAAGGTTTAGTGGCACCGGCTTAAAGGCTTTCGCTATACTCTCCGACGTGTTCTAGTTTCAAGGCAAAAGTGTTGCAAATTTATTCTTTTTCTTTCTTTTCTTTCTTTTCTTTTCTTTCTTTTTTTTCTCTTCTTTTTCTCGCTTTTTCTTCTTTTCTTTCTACAGGGGTCCTGAACCTATTAAAGGCTGTCAAACTGAGTAGGTTATAAAGTAAAGGAGGCTATGCAGCTTTTTCAAATTCTATCATTGAAACCCATCAGGTTTCCTGGTGTGTGGTTAGCTAAAGGTGGAAGAAAATGCGAAATCAATAAGAATTCAACTAATCATTCACTCAACCATGAATCAATCTAGCATCAATAGAATCGACAAAGTTTAAATTCTTCAACTTAAAAGTTGTGCAAAAACCACAAAAATTTTGATCAAATCGGGTCCGTATTTTGAAAAGTAAGTCGTATGGTATAACAACTTTATAGAAAGGGGACCCAAAGGTTACTTTAAACATCACAAAATGGGCTTGAAACAAAATAATAACAAAACATAACACAAAGCCACCATTTAACTCTCCCCCCAACCCACCGATCCCTGTCCCCGAAATGGGCCTGGATTGGAAAATTAGGAGAAGGAAGTGTTACCTCCTTTGATGAGATGTGATCATTGTTGATAGGAAATCCGTTGTAAGCTTTCCATCGATTAATCTTATTCAATTCGTCAGGGCTTCAAATAAACAAGTTAGGAGAAGAAAAGAGAGGAAGTGATTCTGAGCATTTTAAAATACACTTTCATAATAATCTCAAAAATGTTCTTTCTGGCCATATTTGGATTCTACACTCTAAGCTTTCCAACGGTACAAGAACGCTAAAACTGAAGCCCTGATGAAAAAGCATGAAATAAACAAAATCGGGGAGGCAAAGTAGGTTTGTTAGCTTAAAAAAAAATTTCAATACATGTAATTTTCGCTTAGCCTAGCTTAAATAGTCAAATTTTCGCATGCTTAAATTTTCGCTTATGTCTAATAGCTAAATTTTTTTGAAGGTTCTTTGAAATCAAATAAAATAAAAATAATAAATAATAAATATATATATAGTATATATATATATATATAAATTTTTAAAATTAAATTTTTTTTAAGAGACAAATATTTTATATATATATATATATATAAAATAAAAATAATAAATTTTTTTTTTTTTTGAAATAAAAATAATATATATAAAGAAAAAAACAAACATTTTTTTATATAAAATAAAATATAAATAAAATAAAATAAAATGGAAGTAATCATGCTGCTTTGTCCTATAGTGGAGGCATCAAGTGATTTCACTGAGAAACAGATTTCGCTTAGCCTAGCTTAAAATGTGACTGCTCCTGTGCTTAAATTTTTCAATTTTCCTCGTCTTCACAAAAATTGTTAAAGCAATAAATTTCATACTAATAAATTTTCAGATTTCGCTAGATTGGCAAATTTTCGCTATACTAAGTAAAACTTCGCCTTCACTATTGGTCGATTTTCCATCCAAGCTTCAAAATTTGCACAAAAACTGCAAAAATTAATGCAAGAAAAATTAGGAAAATTTGCAGAAGAGTAAAAATTAATCTAAAAACAAGAATTAACTAAAAATTAGAGAAAATCTAAGAAGAAAAATTAACGAAATCAAGATAAAATATGATAAAATAAAATAAAACAAGGAAAAATTCAAACAAAGCGTGGAGATCAGGTTCCCTCAAACCACTTTTAGGCCTCGAGGTCATTGAATCAAGCAGTCAGAATGTCGGTTCGTAACAATCAACCCAGACCAATCCATCCACTATGCCATGCGTGGTTGTGCAAATTACATCTTGTTCGAGGTAGTGGCAAATTCGTACAATGGCCACTAATCTCAAATTTTAGTACGGCGTGACGTGGCCTCGTGGGTGCTTCGTGAGGTCAAGTCAGGGTGCAGGAAGGCGTATCATGCACCGGCGTATATTACACTCGTCGCTGAGGCTATCGGGCAATGGCTTTTATGGCTCGCGATAAAGGGCAAAATGGGTCCAATCCATGGGAATGGTTTCAAACAAGCTCTGGGTTCATCCACGCCTCTTTCCATCGCCTCCTCGCCAACAATGGGGAGGTCATTTCTCTCTTCTCCCCACAGCAGACAAAGATCACCAACCGAGATCTCCAAAGTTTTCTACCAGCCTTCAGGGTCAGAGACACGGCTCCTCCACCATGGTGCCACTTAGGCACTCTTCCTCTTGATTTCCTCTGCATGATCAAGCGTTGGCAAGCTTTAAAATCGAATAACACCGCAGTTGTCCAATTTAGCTCCATTTCACCTTTAGTCCATTAATCTTTCTTATTCAGGAGCTCTTCTATTGTGTCGGGCCTGACGTCCGGGATACCAATGCCCTTTGCTCCTATGAAATTATCCAATTGCTTGCCTGGCTTAGACTCGCTTGTTCAACAGTAATGGGTCAGGTCAGGCGGCCGAGGAGTTGAGGTAAATATGGAGAACAGAGGTGCATAAATCGAGGGAACACTATAGACGTGCACTCATCCATCAAGGTCTCTGCAATTCCTCTAATGCACCTATTCGATTCGATTTCGCCAATGGTCGCTGATTTTGCCATGCAAGGTTCCTATAGTCCCTCATTGTCATATATGCTCTATGGTTACTCTCCACTAAATATTCACTATATTGTTCTCCCTCTTCCATTTGATCACAATCAAAACTCACCGAAAACTAATCCCGCATCAAGAGCAGGCAAATGACACGAATCCTCAAGCAAGACTTTTTTTTTTTTTTTTGCAGCCGAATCAGTAAACAATAAATAAAAAATGACCAGAATATAAAAGAATTCACCAATACTTGTGACGAGATCACAAGTGTTCCATACCACAAATGCACTAGCACCATCCCCTATAATCCACGCCATTTGATTTTGGTGTTGCGCAGGTGATCCGAATCAACAAAATTTATATCCTATGTTCTCCATCTCGAGTCACACCGCAGATAGTGGTTCTAGGGCTCAACACTGGGATGGGTTTTCTTTCGTATTAAATGATTTGAGTGAAATCAAATCGGTGAATTAAATTTGATTTTTCAGGCTCAAGTTAAAAACAAAGGGGCTGTGGATTGCAACCCAAAACAAATGAAGAAAATTATATCCTATAAGTTCTCTT
The DNA here is from genome assembly GCA_016808115.1 of Tetrastigma voinierianum. Classification (NCBI taxonomy): domain Eukaryota; kingdom Viridiplantae; phylum Streptophyta; class Magnoliopsida; order Vitales; family Vitaceae; genus Tetrastigma; species Tetrastigma voinierianum. Next base: position 30,588 of record JAEQBH010006324.1, on the reverse strand, counting down.
ACTACCGTAGTCAAGCTACCGCAAAGATATCGGGCTCATGGTCGAATACCGGATGGGTTTTCTTCGCATAAAATGATTTGAGTGAAATCAAACCGGTGAATTAAATTTGATTTTCGTGCTCGTTAAAAACAGTGGTCAGTGGATTGCAAATCAAAATAAAATGAAGAAAAATAAGAAAGAACTCCTTGAAGTCCTTCAGCCACTGGGTTAGGCTTTAGTATAAACAACATGTCCTCGTCTTTTCTCAGCTGGGAAGATGACATATAGTCATTTCAACCTGATCTTCATTTAGCTTTAAAACTAAACCTATGATTTTTCCTTTTTGAAAAACAATATTTATCGAAAATAATGTCTTTAAAAATGAAAACGCGTTCTCTACCACAAGGACAAATAGAAAAGCAAATTCAATGAATCTAAGGGATCTAGTAATAAGCATCCACTCGAACCCTAAAAGATTGCTAAATACCTGAACAACGAAGGCATATCAAATGAGTTCTAACTCTAGAGTGAGAAATAGGAACATAAATAACCAAAAAATGCGTGGCGTTAAAACAGAGGACCGCAAGGCATCACCTGCAAACCGCTGTCTAAGAGCCGTCCTCTTCAAGGAGGGAAGAGGCCTAGCCAACCATCCTTCCTAGCTGGGCTTATCCCAAAGGAAAAGGTTCGCAATGAGAAAGTGGGAGAGAAACGAGAGAAAAGCAAAACAGGAGAAATGGGAACCCTAACTCATTGGCAAGAAAATCGTCTCCCGACAAGCAGATACAAAATGGCTTATGAAGCCTACAAACCAAGCAGCCACCATCCAATCCAAACATAAGTGAATAAAACAAGGGTGGAAAGGAGAAAACCAAAATTGTAGAAAGTAAAACAAAAAGTGCGTGAAATGCGGTGGAGAACATTGGGTCAGAGGATGCACAAAGTGGCCGAGTCATAGTACAAGGTCAGCAGGAGAAGCTTCCAGTGAGGTTTTCTTCACATTTTGCCTTTCCCAGTGATCTATGATTTGAAATGCTGATTTGACTAGAATTCTTCGTACTGGATCGACCCAACAATGTCGGGTATGATTAGCCTTCAAAACTCCGCAAAACCTACAAAATGTGACTACAAAATAGTAGTGGACCGTAATGTGTAACCGGGTTGATTATAACAATTAGTATACAAAATAAACCTATTAAAAATAGGGTTCAAAATAGCAATTTTGGGCACTAATCGGTGCATCCTCGTAGGTAAGGAGAGGCGTCAAGACACATCTACCAAGTAGTCCCACACCCACTGTCGCCTCTCAGCATCGGCCACCGGGCCACGTCTACCATCTTACCTTTAGTACAAAGGCCAACCTTCTATGTACCACCGACGGTCTCATTCTGAGACCGATGACATGTATTTCTCTTCACCCCTAGTGGCAACACATCCTTGGATTCACGATCCACCCCGTATATTTGTTATTCATTTTCACCACGCTCATGGCTTAGCTAACCCCTGCCGACCATATGCCCGACGAGAATCAAAGATGGTTTTTGAATGTTAGTAATGACTTAGTTTATAGATGCAAGGTATTCCCAAATTAGTTTGTGAGGGTCGACGCCGGGGTTTCGGGTTTCACAAGCCCCGCTGCGTTTAATAAATTCATTCTACGAACTACGGGGCCGCATTCATATCATAGATTCCTCTACTTCCTGTGACAAAAAGAAACATGAGCTCTTACAAATCCATTCTCAAATGTAAAGAAGAGTCGCATCTGACTTCACAAGGTGTTCTGGCAAGCCATCAAACAAACAGAGTCGTATAGCATGGACAATAATCTCAAAACTTGTAAGGTTAGCTATCTACTCCTTCTTCTAATCACATCTTTAAAACCCGCCTAAAGAATGTGATAGAAGAATGGCATGCATCTGGCTGATAGTACTCAATGTTGGAGGACAATAGGTGCTGGACCCAAAAATAATTATGATTACAGTTTCGCCTACCAAAGGAAGTAATCCATTTGGAAAACAACCCTCCAAATCCAAGGAGGGTCAGAACAGAGACCAATAGCGATCCCGTGACCAATCACAAAATAAGAGAGAACCCTCGCAATTCACCCCCCCTGAACATCTCTTACGAGAGGCTATTGCCCATCATTCGTGACTTGCTAGAGTTTAAATGGCCTGCTCCGATCTAGACGAATCCCTCCCAAATGAATAACCTCATACGTGATTATCACAGAGACTACGGGCATGAGACCGGACAGGCGCCGTGAAATTCTAAATTTACGGGTGGAAAAGCTAATCAAGGCAGTAGACACTCGTGACATATGTCAAGGAACCTCGACCACAGAAATCGTGGCAAGCCGCTGATTAATCACAACAAAGATGGATAACCCCGATAACCCGGCAGGAACCCGACCACATAAACTATATATTGCAGCCCGTCAACGATCAAGACGGCCTAAACGCCACGTAATAAGCTCTAAGAGTCGCCATACCAAAGCTAGGTGAATGCTATCCACTTGGGAAGCGATTTACATGAAGAAAACAAAGACAACATATGGTTCATATTCTTTCCTCTCGCCAATTCGAACAGATGTAATTGTGTTCTCATTATGATGCTATGGTACTCAATTTTCAGATAATTCGCTTAATGTGCATAAGGTAATCATATAGATTCGTAGTAAATGCACTTGTTAGCAATTACCGATATCTGAAAGCAGATGAAACTTTCAAGAATGTTGAACTTAATGTGCTAACTTTCCAATTTCACCCAAGGCACGACTACAACACTCAGGATGTCACCTCCTTATGAAGGCCGGGCCAAGACTCCAACGGGTTCTATCTCAATCATCGAATACTGGGACCCATAATTCCATAACAGGCGTTCGCCGCACTCAATGAAAGCATCCTTCAACCTACCACCAAACTGGCCGCCATTCGACTAACATCAAGGTGTCGACCTTTGTGCGCCAACTAGTCGTGACGGCACGCTATCAACCATTCACGCAGTGAGCAAACAGGGAGAAGAACTCAAAACCTCCTTGAAGATCAAACCCCTACGTGAATAATCACGCTCACCACCCGTATCAGATGCAAAGAAAGGGATCCACATCGTGGATCCCCAGAAGTAATGCTACGGGCCAGGTTCACTTATGCGCTTCTCTTTGTCCAGTGATGAAAAAGAACAGTTATGACTCATGCTGTTAAATATTGTAGTTGTGTTCGCTTGGAACCACTGAGATATGGTAGGGATTAGCGTGACGGTGACCTCTCACAAGCTAAATATCATCTACACGGTCAAGCCGATCAAACAGAAAGTGAGGCGTTTCCACCCTGATCGCCATCAAATCATCCAGGAAGAGATAGATAACCTATTGAAAGCATGCTTCATAAGGGAAGTGAAGTACCCCGAGTGGTTAGCCAAAGTGGTGGTAGTTCCAAAGAAAGGAGGAGTCATATGCGTAGACACATCGACTCTAAAGAAGCATGCCCAAATGATAGCTTCCCCTTACCGTATTTAAATCAGATTGTTGACGCTGCAGCTAGGCACGGAATGCTGTCGTTTCTAAATGCCTTCTCTGGATATCATCATATTCCCATGCGCCCGCTTGACTCAAAGAAAACGACCTTCATCACCCCGCACGGGTTGTATTGCTATAATGTGATGCCTTTTGGTCTAATGAATGTCGGGGCGACTTACTAAAGGTTGGTGACTAAGATATTCTGAACGCTATTAGGTAACACCATGGAAGCCTATATCGTTGATATGCTAGTAAAATCCAAAGAACGCTTTGACCACACCAAGCATCTACAAGAAGCCTTTAAGTTACTAATGGGCGTATCGCACAATCAACCCTCCTCAAATAATGCGCGGTTCGAGTAAATGCAGTGTTCTGGGGGATTTATAGACCCAAAGAGGGATTGATTGAACCCCATTCAACTCAAAAAACAATAATGGACTCCTAGACTCCTACCTCCAAAAAAGGGTTCAAAGAACGACTACTACTGGCAAATTCTCTCGAGCGGTTTATATCCCACTTCACCGACCGGTTAAAACCATTTTTCACCACCCCTAAAGGGAGCCAAAGGGGCTGGCTGGAATGAGGAGTGTGACCAAGCCCTCATGGCTATCAAACAATATCTTTCCGAACCACCAATCCTGGCCAGCCCAGGGGCAGGAAATACGCTTTATCTTTATCTAGTAGTGTCAGAGGTCTCAATAAGCGCAACTTTGTTCAAAGAAGACGAAAGCAAAAAAACGAGATCGATATTCTTCGTAAGTAAATCCCTGGCAGATGCAGAAACTCGATATACCTGTCTAGAATAAGCAGTACTAGTCCTACATGTGCCAGCCAAGAAGCTTCGCCCTTTCAAGAACACCCTATCGTCATGCTGACCAATCCCCCTTTGCAAAACACTATACACAAGCCTGACCTGTCAGAGAGGATGGCTCGGTGGGCAGTCGAGCTAAGTGAGTTCGGTATCCAATATAAACCTCACTTGGAATTGAAGGGGTAGGTATTGATGATTTTCTACAAATGTGATGCGGTCCAGGATAATGGTCAGCGGATCCAATATGGATGGAGATTCTCGCTTAAACGAGATATGGGGCCTACCAGAACTAAAAGCCCCAACTAGGGAAAGGGTAGAGCAAGCCATACAATTAGACTTCCCCGTGTCCAATAATGAGACTAAGTATGAAGCAATCCTAGTTGGGATCGATCTCGCTCAATCAATATCAACAAGGAGACTCCTCATACGCAGCAACTCTCAATTGGTAGTAGGACAGGTAAATGGAGAATACAAAACAAGAGACCAGCGTATGGCCATGTATATGGGCCTGGTCAAACAACGACTAGGAAGCTTGAGCATATCCTGAGGGACTCCAGTGAAAGGGCAGGTGCATTGGCAGCAGTGGCCACATCCATCCCAATAAAAGAAACTGTATTCCTCCCAATCTACTTCTAGACGACATCATTTAGTGCAACAGATCAAGTAAGTCAAATAGATAAAACATGCCCTTCTTGGCTGACTCCTATATTTCATTATTTGAGCTTAGGAGAACTGCCGAATAATAGAGCCGAAGCCCAAGGGTCTGTGTCCAGCAAGGATTCTCCTTGGTAAACGGGCGCTTATAAGCAAACAGCTGGACGGGGTCGTATCTTAAGTGTCTCACCGCTTCACAAGGACAATACATACTAGTAGAACTTCATGAGGGGGTATGTGGAAACCATCCGAGTGGTAGAACTTTAGCCCACAAGACCCATACACAAGGGTATTATCGGGTCAAACCATGAGAGCGTATCGCACTTATGTCAAAAAGTGCGACCATTGTCAACCCAAGAAGATCCTATATCGAGGATGCCAGCTCAAGACCTAGTTCCCATTACAACACCGCCCGCTAATGGGGAATCGGAGCATAGTTGACCACTACCTACAACCCTTAATCATAAAAGTTGTTGTCATCGCCATCGACTACTTTATCAAATGGATAGAAGCTGAAGCCTTCGCTTCCATCAAAGACAAGGACGTCACCCAGTTTGTGTGGAAGTATTGCTTGACGGCTTTGGAATATCTCACCATCATAACATAATGGACCGGCAGCTTGATAGCAAAGCATACGTAAACTTCTACCATGAGTCAAAATCCAAACTTATACTCAACCTCACAGCATTCATTAAAGTAATGGCCGACTTTAAACATCCCAACAAAACCTCTGACGGCTTCAGCATCTGGTCTGATTCTGGCTAGAGGAAATGGGTGGACGAACTACCGGGGACCCTTTGGGCCTACAGAACAACTAGCAGGAGGCCGACTGGAGTATCACCATTTGCACTCACTTATGGTATGAAGCCACATTCTACTGCAAATCGGATGCCCACAATTCGAACTGAGGTTCCTAAATTGCTAATACCAAGCTATCTCTAAGGACCTAGATATGGCAGACGAGCTCCGGGAAGCGGCCACTATACGTATAACATCTTACCAACAAAGGATGGCAAACTTATACAAATGCATATATAAAGCCGCTGCATTCCAGAGCAAAGAGACCTAGTCCCGAGAAGGTCTTTGAAACACCCACACCCAAATTCGTCGAAAATTCCAACCAAATTGGGAAGGGCTATACGTGATCATAAGAGTGGGGCTAGCTAGGTCGTACTCATTAAATAAACTAGACGGGGCACCAATGTCCAGAATGTGGAATGCTATGTACCTTAAAAGGTAATATCAATAAAGTTTTCTTTAAGGGGGTTATCAATAAAATTTCATTTAAAGTATTTTCTTTCAATCTTTGGAATAATACCAATCATGTTCTTTTAAAGGCATTATTTCCTTGAATTTTGAATAACCTCCATTTCATAAGACCCGACTTGTGGCTCAACCGCCGGCACTTCATAAGACCAAACTTGTGGCTTACAAGCTGCTTGCGTTTCGTAAGATCAGACTTGTGTCTCTAAGCCTGTTGGCACTTTTATAAGACGAGACTTAATGCTATAAGCCTCTTTGGCGGAGTTTCGAAGGCAGCCTCGTAGCTCTAGAGGGTCTTTCCCTCCTAGCCCGATATTCGAAAAAATGACGATACATAATAAAATTTTAGTGCATAAGAGTACCATAAATCATATTCAATTAAAATGTGCCAATTAGCGTCTGTGATTACAAAAAAGTATGTTCAGGTGGCCAAACGGGACCCCTTATAGAAATTGCAAAAAGAAAGAGAAAAATGAGGGATCATAATCATCTCTGGTCCCCGACGGAAGCATTCCCCTCATGATGCGCCTCATTCTTGTGTCCCAATGTTGTTGGGGCCCAGGGGCACCGGGAGCTCCTTAAAGAACCTCAAGTGGCAATGGGTCGGAGGTTAGGCGAACCATTGAGAACCTCTGGTTGGTCTCCATAGATGTTGTGTTTAAAAACACAACATTCGTAGCCGTAGGCAAAAAATGACCTCTAAGGCCTTCTGGTAATCCTCCTTCATGGCCTTCTTGTCTCTACCGAATTGGGAGTGAAGAGAGGATACCTCGTCCTTGGTTGTCCCAATCTCCAGCAAGGAGAGACGTTCGCTCAACCTCCAGGCGGGTGGCCTCAACCTCAGCCTTACACCTGGCCTCAGCCTTAGCCTTACACCTGGCCTCCTCCACTGCCGCCCTAACTTCCTTCGCAGCCTCCAACGCATCTTGGACCCTAGCTAAGTCACCCTCCGCCTTTGCCTTTGCATTTCCAATTGTGACGACAGCGAGCCAGGCAACCTGAGCTTCCTCCTTAGCCTCGTCCCTCTCTTTCTACACACCCACGGCCTTCTATGTGCTCTCCTTGGCCTTACTCATAGATTCTTCTAAGGCCTGGTGCTTGGAAGTGGCAGACCTAGCATAGAGCCGTAGCTTCTTGGCGTCCTCTAGCCTAGCCTGAAGCTCCTTATGCTGGTGTGCCATGTTTCGAATGGCGGTGATGGCCTGTAACAAAAAAGGGATTAAGAGGAAATAACAACATAAAACCCATGCTCAAACATTAGAAGTCGGGCCATACCAGCTCAACCATCTCATTGAAGTCGTGATTTAAGATATACATTAAAGTCTTCCGCCACCGCATTGATCTAGGACCCCTTATCCAGGTACCTAGGAAGGGGATGGAGTACTTGATGTGACCAAATCATATATATATATATATATTTATGTTACCGTTACCACAGGACTATAACCTAATCCCTAGCAAAGGCACTAGAAACTTGTTCAGACCAAAAATAACTTGTATGCTTGTAAGAAAAATGGGTTTGTCAATGAATTCATTAAGAATTTGGTTTTAGTCTCTTAAAACTTTACGCAAGTGCATAGGTTGGCCTGAAGTAATAAAGTAGACTATAAGTAGAATACTCGTTTCCCACCAGAAAGTTGAAAGAATTTAAAATTCAACTACTCAACTACTCAAGTTCCATACTATTTGAACTTTCATTTCATGGAAATTTCAATAACCGAACTAAGAATTCTACTATTTGAGTTTCTACATCTATAATAAAGAAAAGAAAAGAATTTAAACTCCTAAACATAAACTGGACTGAACCATATTATTGCTGGAAGTGGACACTGGGGATTTCATTCTTTGTGAAATTATCCAATTCCTACATCATAATCCTAATTTGATTCTATCATGAAATTGGAATCTGAATTTGTCAAGGTAGAATGGTATAGTTTAGATTTCTCCTTCCAACCTGCATACTTTTCATGATTAGAGATCATATTCATTTTACGAGATCATGTTTCCTGTCAGATTACTTTATGTCCAATTTCTTTATAAGATGGGCATTTTCTTTCAATTCTTTATACCCATTTCTTATATTTGCTGATTTCTTGCTTCCCAAGACAGGGTCATTGCTAGATTTCTACAAGATGAATGATGTCTCATCCTTAAAATCTTAAAGAGTTCTCTCTTTCCTTGATTAGATCTATGCTAACAAAGGATCAAGATCATTCCCCCAAACCAAGGAGAGGTCTCTAATTGATTAAATTGATAGATCCCTCAACTAATTCTCAAACCATGAGAAAATTGATGATTTATCTAAGTATTCTTTCAGGGCTCATTAGTTCTTTAATATTAGTCTAGCATACCCCCAAGTAATGCCTCATGCTCTCAGGAATCTCCAACTCTGTGTCACTCAGAGGGCCTCTTGGAAATCAGAGCAAGAAAACGGTCCTTTTATGGGTATTAGTTATTAATATTGGGAACAATTCACTTCATGAACATCACCATTCAAATAAATTCAAGATTCTCAACCCATGAAATTTTCTTCTAATTATGCAGAAAATACCATAACTAACATCAGATCTTTCCCAGCGGAAGTTGTGTTTCTCGAAAACTGGATCATAGTAAACCTTTGAAATGCAATCGGGAAAATTTCCTTTGTAGCGCAATCAAGCGAAAAGAAATGAGTTCCAGCTTTTGTCTAGATTTCATTGGATTCAAACAGTGATCGGAAATGAATTTCAACAATTTAATGCAACTTCAAAACTTCTGAACAACTCACTGTTTCAGATCCAGTAAACAAATTAAAATCTTACGCTAAATCTAGTCTACGAAGAAAAGAAAAATATAATACAAAAGAGTCCTCAGCTCCCCAGATGCCCTCGTTTTTCTTTCCCGACTGACTAAACCACTTACTTTCCTCCAATTGTTTTGATTTATAGAGCCCTAGAAGTTTGAGCCCTAAATTCGAGGCTACATTATGGATCTAAAATTCGCTGATTGCATTCTGTCGCGACACAGGCTGTCTTGTGAGTTTTTCGGTGTTATCGCAGTCTGTTGCAGCATCACGGTTGTCTATCGCGACTGTTCATTTGTGCTCCTTCTTGGATTCCATCGCCCTTGAGTTTCTTTGGTCGTGGCCGATTATTCTTTTCTTGGCCCATATTCAATTTTGGCAGCGGCGAGTTCCTGCGCCATAGCGGATCTTTTCTTTGTACTCCTTAACTTGATATGTCTTGCAAAAGTCTATTGTTCTACCAATTCTATGTCACAACATCAACAATTGTGTTGCGACAGATTTTCTATCACGACTTCTTCAAATTGGTGTAAATGACCTAGTTTTTATGCCATAGCGGCTTATTTATTTAGTCCCTTATTGCAACTTGTTCTTGTATTGTCGAATTTACGCCATGGCAAATTTGTCTCGATAGAGTTTTATTTATATAACTGATTTCTTGTTGCAACTTCATTTTGATATTGCGATATGGCCTCTTAATTGTCGTAGATGTTTCTTTATGACCAGTTTGTTATGTCATGACAGGACTTTTCTGTATTCATCTTATCTTTGTCTCGCGACCTAGTTTGTTATGTCGCGACCAGACTTCTCTTCCTTGTGTTGGAATCTTTGTCGCGACATAGAAAAGTCTATCGTGACCTTGTTTATACCCGTATTCCCGACTTATCTCTAATAGCCAGCGACCTTAAGATCCCTTTCGCGACATAGAAACATCTCTTCAGCTTGAAGTATGTCGTAACATTAGATTCTTTTATTGCAACCAGGCCAGTTCATTAAGCAAGCATCACATGTCGCGACCTTGTTTATATCGCAGCTTGGCCCGTTTCTTCTTTCTTGACATCGCGACAAACATCACCTTATCGCGGCGGATGTATTCTTCTTTTCGATTAGTCGACGCCACATTACCTTGTTGCGATAGAGGTCTTTCTCTGAAGCTCTTCTTCTATCTCAACAAGCTTTTCCATGTTGCAATAATCAGTGTCGTGATAGAAGATCCCTTGTCGTGACAGAATTTCTACTTTCTGCCTGTTTCATTTATCGTGACAGGAGCTTCTTTGTCGCGACAAATTCTTCCTGGTGTTGACATCCTGCTGAAAAACCTTGTCGCAACATAAATTTTCTTTGTCTCAACTGAATTGTTAAATTCTTCCCATTTTCTGTTGCGACACGCTGTCTTTTGTTGCGACGGAGCTCATATGTCAATATTCAGACCTTTGTGTTGCGACAGAGGAAATATTGTCGTGACAGAGTTCCTTTGCTATTAGCTTGGACGTTTTTCGCGACACACAAAACTATGTCGCGACATAAATTGCTACAATTGCTCTTTTTCTCTTTTTTCTTGCTGAAATTTTCTCCTTTTTGAATTAAAACCTACAAAACACCAAGTTGATGAATATTCCATAATTTGGCATTAAAACATATATGAATATATTAAAAATAAGCCATAAAAATGGATTAAAAATAGATGAGTTTAAGACTCATCAAATTCCCCCAAACTTAAAGTTTTGCTTGTCCCCAAGCAAAGAAAAGGAAATTTTGTTTGTCCTCAAACAATTTAGCTTTATTTTTAGGGACATTTTCTGTTTTATATTGCAATCCCTTTTGAATCCGCAACTTGAATTGAAAATAGTTAGTTGCAACATGGCTTCAAATATAGTTTTCAATTCAGAATTAGGAAAATTTTCAGTGTCACAAAACAAATAATGATTTATGAAATGCAAACAATTCAATCACTTAATCCTGATTTGTGAGTGTGTGCTGGTCTTCTTTCCCTTCTTCCTTGGAAAAATTAGCTAATCTTCTGGGGTTTTACAAGGTTACAACAAAATTAGTTCTTCAAAGTCCCATATGCTTTTTTTCATATTAGTCTCCACTAATGTAGGTAAGTACAACTTTCAAGATCAATTAGGTCTTTTAGGCTTGTAAAGTTAGGCTTAGGTAATTGGGTGGATAATTAGAGACTTTAGGCTAAAAATTACCCAGATTCCAATCTTCAATTTTTGCATCTTTGTCTCTATCCTTCATCCTTTTCTTTCTACTGATGCTAGAAAGAAATATTCCCCCACACTTGATCTTTATATATCATACCGCGTACTCTCATCTTGGTGATTTTATTTTCCACTATCCTTTTTATCAATTCGGTCCACTAGATGAAAAGCCCTTTTTGCTTTTCTTTTTACTAGTCAAATATTTATAGGAATAGTGCAATGTCTTGTCTTTTTAAGCTTTCTACCACTCTTAGAGAACTTTGGGTTAGCAGCTCCCATACCAGTTGGCATTAGGGTACTAGGTGTTGAAACACCCCTATGAACTTAATTGTTCAAGAGAGGAAGGCCACAAGACAAAACTTATTCCAATTTGATAGTTTACACCCTTTGATTTATTCTCTGCATTCCTTTCCTTTCCTTCAATTGTTCTCTTCTTTTTCCATCCTTCATTCTTGTTTTTCCTTTCAAATCAAAATAAAATTCCCCTAATCTTGTCATTTTCTGCATTTTGAGGTTCTTTTCTTGAAACCTGGGCAATAAAAGGTTTTTTTCTGTATGATTAGAATAAAGGAAGGGTTTGAGGTTTCCAATTACTGGTTTAATGAAGAAATTAGACAATTTGGCTCAATTCTGGAACTAGAGTGTATGCATATGCATATTATGAGGGTAGGCTTGAAGGCTCGAGCTTCAGAGGGTGGCTATGTCCCACTTCTTATTAGTAGTATTGCCTAGGATTTCGCCTTGACTAATAATCTAACAATTTCTAGGACATTGGACTATTTGACTGTGAATGAACCCAGAAGATGTCCCTAATCTTTCACAATTTATTAAGGACTCACTTTGACCATGTGCATTGTTTGTTCAGGATTTTTACTAACCATCTTTACATTTACCTGAGAAACAGTCTGAAAAATATATTTGTTCTTTCTATTGAGTGCATCTTCCTAAATCTGAACATTCAACTTCATTCTAGCTAAACTTGCAACTTCCTTTTCCAATTCAATGAAGCCCACCATAATGCATCTATCAATGGTTTGTTGTTTTAATCAATTCAAGAAGTTCAAAAAAAAAAAAAAAACTACAACATAAACACAATTTCATTATTTCATTCCAACCAAACATGTGACATTAGACAATTTGATCTAGGTATTTGGTTTCTCAATTATTCAACTAAGTAATGTCAATCATGAAACAAAAGAAAAATTTAAAAGCAAATACACACCCAATCAATCAAGAACACAAATGAACACAAAAATTTTTATAAACAATTCTTTATTTTTATTTATTATTTTGATGGCTGGACATTGAATACAGGAGGATAAAGGATGGAAAGGGTAGGGTATTGTTCATTTTATTCTGCAACCCCTCTCCTTGGTTGCTTCCATCCTTAGATGTGCTTCACCTCCTCTCTTTTTTAGGCAAGGTTTTAGAATTCCGTTTCGAGTAGCCATTTGGTTGGATATGGCTTCCCGGAATATTCGCGTTACAGTTGTTTCCAGTGCTGGCTACAATATATATATATATATATATATATATATATATATATATATATATATACTTTCTTATATATATATATATATATATATATAACATATAATATATATATATATATATATATAATTTTTAATATAGAGTATTTTGTAACATAATTTATCAACTAAAAATTATTTTATAATACATTAATTAAAATTAAATTATCAAATAAACATAAATATTTTAATACCTTAACGAAGTTTAAATGCATAAATTAATATAATGTTTTAACGTATTGTCACTGTCGCTCGGCAAACAGTATAAAATATTTAATACAAGCAAATACAAAATAAACAAATAAATTCGAAAACAGTAAATCAACAACTAACATCAAACTCGGGTGCATCAAACTCAGAAACATCAAAATCCCATGCATTTGCAAGGTGAGATGGGTCAATATCAGCTTCATCATTAGTATAATTTAATTCTTCATCATCACCTTCTAAGCTCATTGAAATAAGCGGTGCTTCTATTGTCTCCCAAATTTAAATCATCTCCATAAAAAACAAGGCTCATAAGAAATCAATCATCTGACAAATCTATATACTCCATACTTACTTAAGATCTAAAAGACTCTTTTCCTTTCTTCATAATCCTGTAAATATAATAAAGAATAATGGTATCTTATAATTGGAATCAATTAATATAACATAAATTCAATGGAAAATATTTCATTTTTTTCACACAACTTTCTCATAAGTTTAGGGTGTAGCGAACAAAACCAAATCATTTAGTCTTTTGTGTTCAAGCCTATTTCTCCTTTTAGAGTGAATAAATTCAAAAATGCTCCAATTTCTTTCACATCCCGTTGCACTACAACATTGGCTAAGTACACGAATGGCAAACTTTTGCAAATCCAGAGTATCATTGTCAAATTGCTCCCACCCATGCAACTACAATAAACAAAACAATCATAACCAACTTTTAATAAACGTAGTAAGTAATGTTTCAATTCAAAGTTAAGTTATCATACCTGGATTTAATTTTTCACGTTGTGGTGTTAAAGACATTCCAAAATCACCAGTTGATTTCTTATACTCCTCTATCTGCGCACTAATTTTATCTTGCACATCAGTCTCAAACACCAATCTAGTCACTGTAGTGAGTAATCCTTTAGTGACATCTTTTTGCCTAGTGAAATCAAGTCTAAAAAAGATGGCGGGATTAAGCCCGATAGCATGCAAAGGACTATGAAGTTGTTTGTCCCATCTAGCATCAATCACCCTAATATATGGACCATACAATGAAACTTTCTTTTTCATTCTTGCAATAATAGTCTCCTTTGCTTTGTCCATAGCTTCAAACAAATAACTCATCGATGGCCTTTCCTCACTATCACAAAGTCTAAGAACTCTCACCAAAGGTTCACTAACCAAAACAATATGCTGACATTGAGACCAAAACTCTATATCTTGCAAAACAATTGCATCAATATCTTTCCTTGCATTACTTTTAGCATGACTTAACTCTAACCACTTGTTTGAAGTAAACATTTGCCTAAGCTCATTCTTGAATTTAAGTAAACATTGAAGGCTCAAGAAATGAGTGGCAAATCTAGTCATAGCAGGGCGACACAAGTCTCTACCATTAGTGAATTCCTTTCATCAAGGCCAAAACATATGCATGATTATAAATAAATTTTGTGATACTTCTTGCCTTTTTGATAGTTGCATCAATCATTGGAAAATATCTAGGATCAGAAAAGTTCTCCAACTTCAAGTCAATACAATGTGCAACACATGGAGACCAAAAGAAAGTGCCATACCTCTGTTGTAACAACTTGCCCGCAACTTTATAACTTGCATCATTATCAGTGATAAACTAAACAATATTTTATGCTCCAACTTCTTGAACAACTTGATCAAAAATTCCCAACAATGTTACTTTGTCTTTTCTAAGGCCAGATGTATCAATGGATTTCAAAAATATGGTGCCTTTTAGATTTAAACGAAAATTAATAATTGATTGTTGTTTTTATTTGTATCCAAACAATGCGGACATCCACGAACATCCATATAATCCCGTTACGCATAATTCTGAAAGATAGATTCTAACATCTTGAACAACATCTTTAAAAAGAGATCCTCTAAAATCATGAGGAGATGGACCTTTGAAACCAGGACCAATCCCTACTATAGCATATATCATTGATTGATAATAAACTGAATTAGCAGCATTGAAGGATACATTTGCATCAGCCACCACCATCTTGCCCCCATCTGAGCATTATCAACCATTTCTTCCAAAGCCATTGCACTTCTAATGCTCGGTTGGGATCACGATTAATCTGAGGAGCAAAGCTAACTGTACTCCTTTCCTCGAAGGTGCACTTTCATCTACACTTCTCTTCCCTCACAAGGCATTCCCCCTATCAATTTCAACAACATCATATGCTTCAACAGAATCATCACCATAAGAACTTCCAATTTCAAATCTCTGTCTCTTTCTCTTTTCTTTTTCTTTAATAATGTCATCCACTAACTGTTTCATTTGCCATCTAACTTCACCCGGTACTTTCTTGCAAGGTTCAACATCACCTTGGACTCCAGCAAGGTGATACTTGAATCGGGTAATGCCACCACCGTTGATCCTCTTGTTACAATGAAGACATAAAGTACTATTTCTATTACCAATTATCACTTGACCATGAGCCCATGTAGGATCTTAAGACCGGGCCGGAGTAGAAGCCACATATGCGGCAGTAGTAGCAGCACCACTTGATGCTTGATCCGCCATTGTCACTTCTAATATATTTGTCGCAGCACTCTGCACTACAGAATGCTTTTTCAGTTTTCACCCTTGCAATGCAATCACAAACAAACATTTCATTTTCATAAGCAAAAGAAATATCTCAAAGCTCAAATTAAATATCTTATTAAAGGAGCCAAGACCACATCTGAGGAAACATAAGGTGTGTTGATTTCATATACTGAGTCATTCACTAACTATGTTTTCCCAAATCATCACTTTTTAGTACTATAATTGCTAATCTACACAAAATGAAATCATATATATAAAGAAGAGTATCTATCTTTTCCCTAATAAAAAAAAATTACAACTCACATACTGCTTGACTGTAAACACTTAAGATCACAACTTAAGTCTGACTGGAAGGAAAAATTCATACATATTACTAGAAAGAGACAGTTCAAGGACCAATGTGAATATAGGAAACCATTGCTTGATTGATGATATAAAGCAAATTTCTGCAAAATAAAAGGTGATGAAACACAAATTCTACCAAACTAAATTGAAAATTAGAAGGTTGACTTGAATGATTGGTTTGACAGAAACAAGGACATAAAATCTTTTCAAAGGAAGAAAGGGTTCGTGTCTGATATTCATAAAAAAATTATGTACATAATGCTTTGGCTGCCAAGAAGGAAGCAATGATTCCAAATCCAATGAATGCTTTGTCTAGTGATCATGTGATCCCATATGCATATTCACACTTGTAGTCTATTAAATGGGTAGATAAGTTCATTCAATTCATAAACTTTAAAAAACCAATGATGAAATATTTCAAAGAAAAAGGTGATTGAATCAAATTTAATAAATCTTTTGCCTACAAAGTCAAGGCCTAGTTTGACGTAGCTATTGGCACACTTCATTTTGGAGTTGCTTTGCTAACATTTGATAATGTGTGGCTAGTTTGACAACAAGCCACGATAATCTTACTTGATTAAAAAATTTCTCCTTGAGGTTGATAAGGAGGAACACAACGATTATATCAGGTCATCCAAGGAAGGCGGGTTACCACATCCAAGCAGGCAGCAGACAACAAACTCAACAAACTCAGCTCAAAGTTCAACTTGAAAAAAGAAAAGGATGAAACAAATCCCAGTAGGTTAACAAATAATCTCAGCAGGTTAAAAAATTTCAGCATTAATCCAACAGATAATCTTAGCAGTAATCCCAATAGATAATCTCAAAAGAAATCAAAGTAAAATAAATTACCTACAAGCACAAACAGATGCAGAAGCAGATCTTTGAATTGCTACTCTTTTTTGTGGTGGTTAGGGCGTGCGGTGGTTAGGGCGGTGGTTAGGGTGGCGCCGGCGACGATGCGAACGGTGCAGGTGGTGGTTGTGCGGTGGCAGAGATGGAGACGACGGCAGCCCATGAAAGGGAGAGCGTAAGCAGAGCAAGCAAAGATCGTGACTTAGGTTAGGTTAGGGATTTAATTTAAGTGATATGTTTTTTTATTAATATCAGAAAAATCTATTCCTCTGTTCAGAAACCAGAATAAATATTGGCCGAATTCCCGGCGATTCAGGCGATTCGGTAGAACAAACCCGATAGATAGTCAGGAATTTTTTCATGACATGTTCCGTTCCGATTTTTGGAACGAACCGGAATACGACTGGAATGGAACAGAATTTAGAACCTTGCTACAAGGGTGAGTTCCTTCTTTTCTGATGTACTAGGAGTTTTATTTTATTTTTTTGTTTCTACAAGGTGTAGAAGGGCCTAATCCAATTGAATCTAGGTTAGTATAGGGTATAGGTGGGCTGTCACACCCTAGGGGACTATAGTGTAGGGTTTACAGTTTGAGATTCGGATTTGTGGCAGGGGTATCTTCTTCTTGCTGGACACTGTCTTCATCGCCTAGTCTAGGATCTTGGCATTGCTCTCCGTAATTTCTTGCTGCCTCATAGCTAGAAGTCGAAGTGTCCCATTGTTTATGCTCTCATAGCTCATCAAGTAGAAAACTGTTTGTAGTGTCCTAGACTGTTCATGCAATTTTTATCTCTTGAGTCCATGCTTGCCTTTAGGGCATTGTCTCTATCTCTCAAGACTGTTCTCCACTCTGTGTCTATTTTCTCTATTTCTACTTTCTACTCTTCATCCTTTTTCTTGGTGCATCCTCTAAATTATGGTCCCTTCTTTTGAGCTCTACATCAAAATACTCATCTTTGAGTTGAAGTTGTGTCTTTAATTGATTATCTCTTTCCTTCATTTCCTGTCGCATAGACATCAGCATTTCTATCAATTCTGCATGATTGCAATTTTGTTCGGAACTTTCAGCTTGTTCTTGATGGGTTTGTCTCAACTCTGGGGATGCATTTCAAGATTAGCTTTGCAAGGATAAGGCCAGTTGCCCTACTTGAGTTTCCAAGTTTCTCATTGTGGCATTGGTATTTGTTTGAAACACAATTGTGTTTGCTTGGAAATTCTCAAGTTTAGCAAATTTTTTCTCATGCAAATTCAAAATCCTTTTGTTTTCTGACATGAAATGAAACATTTGATCTTCAAAGGATTGAGTCATTTTCTGACCCTGATAATCTCCTCTACTGTCCCTCTACTACGGTGTTCTTGGAACCTGGGCTGAGCATAAACTGGCAGTAATTAAATCGAGTCCTAGACACTGTCGTGCTCCTCCAAATATATGAAAAGCTTTCATGGTTCCTCAGTCTTTGGTGTATAGTGTGGCAAATTGAGAGTTAGGCTTGAAGTGATAACTTCTTTGCTCATTCCTTATACTTGGTCTCCTCGACTTGATAGGGCTCTTCTCAACTAGTTCCTCGACACTTCTTCTACTTCTTTCATCTCTTGCTCCCGCCATGTGTAGTGTGCATTCTTCTTTCATTGATTCGCAGTTTGTTCATCACTGCATCCAATTTTGCTTCTATGGTTGTCATTCTATCAAGTCCAATAAGACCAATTCCCTTCAATCTGCTGCTGCTCCCTGAAGCTTCAAATGGGACCTTGTAGTTGCATTTAGCAAGGTCTTCAATCAGTTGCCTTGCCTCCTCTGCATTTCTTCTTTTAAAAGCTCCACGGCAGGATGCATCAATTATACCCTTAGAGGCATAATTCATAGCATGATAGAAACTATCCATCTGAGTGGTCAGATATATTCCATGCATAGGACATCTTTGCAGCAATCTTTTGAATCTCTCCCATGCAGTGTAGAGGCTCTCATCTTCCCCTTGCTTGAAGACAATTATTTCTCCTCTTATCTCAACAGTGAGAGCTAGAGGAAAGAATCTACTCATATAAGCTTCTAATTCTTCCCAAGTGTTTCATTAGTCCAGCGTAAGATCAAACCGTATTGTTGCCACATCTCGATGAAAAGGGGAAGAGTTGCGGCTTGATTACTTAGTCTCGCGTTTAAGCAGCATGTTGGCGCGTCCTCGTGGATCTTCCCATAATATCATTTAGGATCTTTAGAGGGGTGACATGAATTGGTGTTCTTTATATAGTAATCAATGCTGGTTTCCCATTTGAAATTGTTTTATGATTCTGATTGTCTTACTGATGCTCTTAGATAATAGGCCTCCAAAAGTCCTCTATAGTATTAGGCCTCTGATTTCTCTCTACTTATTCTTTTTCTTCTGGAATAGCCTGCAATCTTTCTCTTTCATTTGCCATATTTATGGATTCTACGGGTGATTCTTCGGATTACGCAAGGGTTCTCTCAATTTGATATCTAGGAGCATGGTCTGCTTTTTGTCTTCTATGCATTTTCACACGAAAGTAGAAACACCTTTGTGATCAAATGAAGTCAATGATATCAAATTATATATCTATTTAGGCTTCCAAAAATATGTTGTCGAGCCACTACAGTTAAAACTGTTTTTGCTAATTTTCTGAAATTTTTGTAAAACAAAGAAAAATGTCCAAATTAGCATTTCTCTCTTTTGTCAGAATATATTCTCTTTTGTCAGAATATATATATATATATATATATATATATATATATATATATTTATATGCAAATTTATGTTACGTTACCACGAGGACTATATGCTGTCTCTAATGGGCACCGACTTTGTTCGGACCAACAATAACTTATGCGCTTGTAAGAAAAATGGGTTTGTCAATGAATTCATTTAGAATTTAGATTGGTCTTATGGCGCAAGTGCATCAGGTCATTACAAGTAATAAGTAGACCTATAAGTCGAATATTGTTCCTGAGAGATTGAAAAGGAATTTAACATTCAAGCTCGAAGCTGCGAGTTTAATACTTATTTGACTTTTCATTTAAATAGAAATTTAAATACTTAGAACTAAATTCTATATCTAACACTACTAAAAATAACCCCGGTTCACCGACCAGAGTGCAGTAAAAATTGTACCGATGTGTACATTAAATCCGACCATTTAGAGACCAAAAGGGGTTTTGGTCAAAAGAAATTTCCGACCAAATTTCAGGCCAAAGACAGACCAAGGCGAAGCCATATTTCGGAGCCAAATAATTTTGGTCGAAATTGGTCTACGTAGATGGCGAGTGCTAGCGCGAAAATTACAGACCAGAATTACCGACCGATAACGGTAAAAATAAATTAAGAAAAATGGTCGGTAAATGGCGACCCAAAAATTTTTAAATTACAGGCCAAATATTTGGTGATAAAGTAGTCCGGTATTACCGACCTTTTATTTTCTTAGTATTTTCAACCTTTTCGGTCCAAGACTAAGCTCCATAATACATATCTATATATTAATATATATTTCTTCCAGCATGTGAATGCATACATTTTATAAAATTTACTTTTATTATAAAAGTCCAAACATATACCTAGAAACCTGTGGGAAAAGAAAAAAAATTGAATTATTTTCTAAAATTGGTGATTAGCATGGCAAATAAAAAAAACATATTTAAATTTAATATTTTATATCTATTAAATAATTAAAAAACATATAAGCGGTAAATAAGATTTATTTTATTTTCTGTGAAATAAAATATTAGAAAAAATTCTTTAAAAAATTTAATTATTTTTAAAAATGAATATATAATAAATAAATACGAATATCCGGAATTATCATTTTACTCTATGTCAATGGCTTTCCAAAAATTATTGGGTTTAAATAATATAAGATATAAAAAATGATCAAAAAAATTGATTAAGGAGACAGTTAACATTTGGGTCATAGATTATTTTTTAATATATATTATAGTTTAAGGTAGTAAATTGTTCCTATTCGAACCACGAGATACCTTTTAATGAATGCTCTACAACTTTAGTTAGGCAGTGGTTTTATCTAGACCATGGTTAAGGGGCAAAAATTCCCAATAACTGTAGTCCTAGCATTCTTTTAATGTTCTCTTTATTTTCAAAAAACATAACCATGCTGAACAATATGATTTGAAAAATTATAAAAAATATTACTTGACAAAATTATTGAATAATCTGAAAAAAAAATCTCCTTATATTTCTCCTTTTACCCAACCAACATGTTTTTAGATTTTTAGAAATTAAACAATAAAAGTAGAATCACAATTATTTATAAAAATTTGAAATTATTTATAATTTATAAGAGAAGTGTATCCAAAGGCAGATTTCCTCAATTATAATCATTCATTTATCTTTAGAAAAGATAGAAACAGGTGTATTTATGGGGTATGTGGAATCAACCTTTTGCTTTTGATATTGTTAAATCATACAAAGGTTCACCAGTCATCATTTCTTGAAACAAACAATATAGGGAATTTTGTTTTCAAAATAAAGAAGAAAGAATTTAGCGATGAAAAATTAAAGAAAAAGATGGGAGAAACATAAAAGAAAAGTGGACAATGTTGAGTTAGCGGGGGGGTGTATGTGATTTACCATAAAGAAATGGAGGGGAAATAGAGTGACTAATGTTAGAATTAAAGATAAAGGAAAGAGATTCAAAGGAAAGGGCAAGCATTGCAATACCCGCAAAAAGAGGGTCAAAAATCCATTTAACTCTCACTCACTCCTCTCCATTTCACACTTCTCCCTCTTCCCCTCTTTCTCATCTCTGTCTCTTTGTCTCATCTATCTTACACATCTTCACTCAAATCCAGTGCATTTTGACTGATAATTACGTTTTGTTTATGTTATAATTATTGAGTGTTATTTGATTTGAGTTGTGTTAAGCGTAGAGTTGTTGTTTCTATTTATTCAATTTCTTGAGATTTTAGTGTGTTGGAGCTTCTAGGATTTTCTTATTTTTCTTTGAGAAAAAACGCATAAAAGGGTATGTTGGTGTTTTTGATTAATGGGTTAATTTGATGTGGGTTCTGTGTGAAATGCAGTTACGGCCTTTTATCAATTTATTACCCAGGTTTTAGTATGTAAGGTTCTCGGGTCTTCTGACATAAGTCTTTATCTACTTGTTGTGTTTCACTTATTTTCTCTCATATTTGATGAGAAAGTATAGGAAAACTGTATGCCTAAAAGGTATCGAGTAAGGTCAGGGGTTCAGCTTTGTTATGGGTTGAGAATTAGGAAAGCTATATCTAGAATGATTCGATATAGTATCACAATCGTAATACTACAAACGCTTCGCTCAAGAACTAGATATATATCGCATGTGATTCCGAATTTTGTTTCTTTTCCATTTTCTCGCCTTGCTTATCAAACAGGGGCTTTTAAGACTTCTAAAAAAAAAAATATTCATTGTACTATGAGACAAGGAACTGATAATTATGTTATTCCATGAATCTTAATTTGTCTATAGTGGTTATATGTTACTTTCGATTAAGTTAGTTTATTTGTTTCACATCCCGCAAATTTCTCGTTATCCTACTAGGTATCTTGTTCGTTTCAGAAAAACATGTCACACTTTCATACGATCAAAACAGGGACATGGACTTGTTTGTAGGTTGGTTTTATATCTTGACACATGATTCCAGGCTTCTCAAATCTATTCATGCTTTACTTTCTCTATCACTATGAATAGGTAACCACCCAAGTGATCGCAGTTGAAAATTGTATTAGTACGTAGACTCACCTTTCGCAAACCATCTATTTTCAACAGAGAATGAATTTTCAGTTTATTCATCTTCTAATAAACTATGGTTGAGCTGCAATGGAGATCTTCCATGTGATACAATAGAAAAGGACTATGGTGACACACATAAAGTTAACTTCCTTTTTGCTTCTTGCAATGGTGGTCCAAGAAGTGATAGGTTCAGCCCATTCACTCTTATGGACCTTGTTGCTGCCTTTCTACTACAGGTAGATTTATCAGCACTTAAGGCCGTGAATCGCTAGAGAAGCCGAGAGGGTTTTTTTCTATACTTAACACTAAAAATTGTAAAAATAATTCATACAACTATGGTAGATCAATAATTTAGAACAAAGAGTTGATTATAATATCGAATGTGGGTTTTGTACTTCTTTCCTCCATCTTGGGTTCACTTGAGCTTAGTTTTTTGGTTTTTATTATTTTCTTGAGCTAGTTTTGGCTCAGATCATTGCCGCTGCCATCAGCTGCCAAGTACCGCGCAAGTTGCCTATTTTCTTCAGTGGATCGCAATCTCATAACTCCTTCCGTTAGGACTCTATAGGTATTCTTAGACTCTAGAAAGCCCTTTCGGGAGCCTAGAATCCACCCATATATATACTCGATAAAATCTGAGCTCATATCCTATTAATGAAAAATGAAGAAAATCAAGTATCCCGCGCACTTATCAGCAGGCCGATTTTCTTCATGATTTGAAACATGCATAACTCCTTCATTAGGAATCTTGGATTTGGGTGTTCTTAGACTCTATGGAAAGCCCTTGAGTTCTGTAACCACCCATATAGCTTGATAAAATTGAGGTCATATCCTATTTTCTCCGGGAAAATGAAGAAAATCAGTGGCCTTGCTGCTGCAATTACTCATGAAGCAGCTTTTGATTTTCTTCATGATTTGAAACATGCATAACTCCTTTCCATTAGAACTTGATTTGGGTGTTCTTAGAATCATATAAGTTCCTTTGAGTATAGAATCTACCCATATATAGCTTGGATAAAAATTGAGGTCATATCCTATCTGAAAATGAAGAAAATCGGGTCTCGCTGTCGCATCACGTAGTGTGCTGATTTTCTTCATGATTTGAAACATGCATATACCTCCTTCATTAGAATCTTGATTTGGGTGTTCTTAGGACTCTATGGAAATCCCTTGAGTCTAGAATCCACCCATATATAGCTTGATCAGAGTTGAACTCATATTAGATTCGAAAATGATTGAAAACAGTGGTTGCGTTGCCGTCGCTATCACATGAAGTTGCTCTATTTTCTTCAGTGGATCGTAACTTGCATAACTCCTTCAAGTTAGACTCGTTATAGGTGTTCTTAGACTCTATAGAGCCTTGAGTCTAGAATCCACCATATATAGCTTGATCAGAGTTGAACTCATTAGATTCGAAATGATGAAAATGCTTGTTGCCGCCATCGCCGCAAGTTGCTCATTTTCTTCGTGGATTGCAACTCTGCATAACTCCTTCAAGCAGATTCGTTATAGTGTGTTCTCGAACTCTACAAAAGCCCATCGCTTAGACCGACCATATGCTATTTAATAGCATTGGGTACCCATATATTTCTGAAATTTAGATTAGAGTACCATGTGTACTAATCACTAATGAAATTTATAGGAATATATGAGTTGATTTATTAAATATAAGATAGAATTTATGAATGATATGGATATAAGAACATGTGATAGATTAAATTGAAGAAATCGCTTAACATATAAACTAAAATTTTTAATTATACGAATAAATCAATTAAATTATAACATTTGAAATGCATCATCGTGAAACGATTAAAGTTGTCGTTTTGATTCATATAGTTAGCCGTAGAATACATCCTCGTCCAGTTGCATACATAAAATGGTTTGAATACACTGGATTGTCCTGCTGACGCTTATTTAAAGCACATTTAAATGATCATAGATTGATTTTAAATTGTATATATATAGGTCATTTTGGTGCCTCGCTCGCTTTCTTGTTCTCCGGTGTATTATTAGGATATATAAATAGTAATGCAATTTAAGCAACCGCATTATGCACACATTTATATATCTTATTTAGAGTACTTGGAGAACCACGCCGGAGGGTCGCTCGAAACGCATACATAATGAACATGCACCGTGATCTTTAACGTAACTTTGTAAATGGATTAGACCAAACCTATTGAAGAGAAAAGAACTTTGACTCGTGGAGGTGGAGGTGATGTTTAGTAGGTTGCATATCACACGCCGTAAAAATAACTTTATCGAACCACACAAATGGTTAATGAACATAAAAATAATTGAGGATAATCGCGTTTGCTTACTAAATTGATTTTTTTGTGACTAGTTATGGAAGACGACGAATGGATGTACGAGGGTCGAATAGTAAAATGGAATGTTCTCTAATGAACGGGGGATGCCATGAATTTGTTGCGTCGCTTCCGAGACATCCCGAGTGTGTGGAATGGTGCACAGCCTATATGGGTGTCCTCGCACTTTAGTTACAGCGTCGAATAAAAAGTTTTCAATGTCGTAGACTGTGAAGGTGCATTTGTATAGAAATGGTTTCGCGTTTGACATTATGTTCGATATACCATGGTGAGAAGCAAGTCCACCAGAGGTGTTCAAGTTCAGTATGGGTGTCAGTAAGTGAAACTGATCAAATGGTCTCAGATAATATGAATCACACTACATACCATAGAATGGTTTGTGATGCTGCGGGTCCTGAATTCAACCCTGATGAGGAACCAAATGCCGAGGCAAGGAATTTCGGCGACATGATTCGAAATGAGACAAACCTGTATATGAGGGAAATTTAAGCATACCAACTATCCGCAGCCGTGAGGATGTTAGCCAAAGTGCGCATACTGTGTTCGCAGTACGGTTTGGCTGATATGTCTAATTTCATTCAAGAACTGCAGATAACTACGCTACTTGGATTTCACAAAGACGTAAGAAGTTAGTTAGAGGGTCGGGATTACCGCATGCGTCATTCATTAGCCGTGTGAACAACTCCATGATATACTGCGATGATGTTGACCTTAACAAATAGAAAAATGTGGGCATGCTCTGCACAAGCAAAAAGGTTAGGTTGAAATAGATTGTATATACGGAAGTTGAAGGTGCCGTATAAGAAGATGCACTATTTTCCATCAACACCTAGGCTGCGTAGATTGTATGCATCAACCGCAAATAAATTTAATAAATGAGGGGGTGGCATTCGTGAGCACTTCATATGGAGTGACTTTAAGATGTGTCACCCTTTCCGATGCCCCCATGGAAACATTTTACGGGTGTTTCCCTAATTTTCATCCGTTCGAAATGTTAGGCTGGGTTTATTTGTTGATGGTTTTCAGCCGCTTACTGAATCCGACAGCAATATTTTTGTGGCCTGTGGTGGTGACGCCAGATAACTTGCCTCCGTACTTTTATGTGATGAATGAGGGAATTTATGTTTTTGATCGTGTTAAGGCTTCTGGGCCTACGAATCCAAAGTGGAAGATAGATGTTTTCTTGCAGCCATCGGAGCAGCGGAGTTGAAAGTCTCGTGGGGTGTTGGGATTCAAACTTATGATATTTCCAAACGGCAAAATTTTCAGATGCGCGCTGCCCTCATGTGGACCATAAATGACTTTCCAGCGTATTCTATGATGTCTGGGTGGAGTACTGCTGGTATGTTGGCATGTTCGCATTGTATGGAAGACTGATGTTTTTAGATTAATTAAGAGCGGGAACAATAGGTTCGACAACCATCGGGTTTTGCCCATGAATCATCCGTATCGACCTAACACCAAAGACTTCATTAAGAATAGAGCGTTACTAAACAATTCCCTGAGTTAGATCCGGGATGCACTCGCAGATTTGAATAACAGAGGGTCGAGGAAGGTGATAGATGTTGATGCCGGTGGTTGCAATGCAGCTATATCTAAGACTTGTGGGTGGAATAAGAGAAGCATTTTCTCGATTTGCCCCATCGACGTGAACACTTGCTCGTGCACAATCTTGATGTTATGATATCGAAGAATGTGTTTGACAATATTTTCAATACAAAGGTTTTAACATTCCAGTGGAAAACTAAGGACACGCATGTCAAGAGATGAGTTGAATAAATATTTTCGTCGTCCTCAATTTGTACAAAATCTTGTCACCAGTAAATACCCTGATGTGCCATTTGTTCTGAATAAATCACAGAAGAAGGATGTGTTGGAGTGGGTAAAACCGAGATTTGTGATGGTTATGCTTCTTAATCTGTGAGATGTGTGGATGCTAACAAACGAGATGTTTGGCATGGAAGAGTCATGATTGTCATGTATTCATGCAAAGGTTGTTACCAATTGTTTTCGAGAATTCCCAGCTAAATAGAATATGGGTTGTTAACCGAGATTTCTTTATTCTTCAAGCAATTGACTTCTTCTTCGATCGATGAGGAGTTGAGGAATCTGGATGAACAAATTCCCGTTATCTTATGCAATCTTGAGAAGATCTTCCTCCAAGTTTTTGACTCAATGGAACATCTCCCAAAGGCACTCGCTTATGAAGCTAGGATTGTCGGGTCCACCCATTATCGTTGGATGTATCCTCGTAAAGGTAATATTAATTCACTCAACCAATTCTTTTCAGTATGAGATATATATATATATTTACACATACATGACTTGTAGCTATTCACAATCTTCTTGTAGATACATGAGGAAAATAAAGCATAAAATCATGAATAAGGCTTTAGTGTAGGGTTCTATATCAATCATATATTATGGATGAGGTCGCCAAATTCAAGATCATTCTATTTAAAAGAAGGAGATCCAACTCTTCCAATTTTTAAGCAAACAGAATGAGGTTTATCTGAAGGACATTGTGGATGATGATATGTTTGAATTTTTCAAGCCTCCGGTAAAGGACCCAGTGTCAAGGAAATCTGTGATTCAGCGCATAAATGAATATACCGCACGCCTCATCTATATGTCCTAATGAAATTGTGTCTCGCAGGTTCAACCATTCATAGAGTAAGTAGTTGCTAAAAGTCAAATGAGATCTATTTAGCATGTTAATTTACTATTTCAATGTGTATCCATTTTCTAATTTGTTTCTATTTTAAGTAGATCAAGTATTAGTAAAATCAGAACAGCTTCCAAACTTGAATGACGAAGCCGCCAATGCCGTGACGGAGCAAGAATTTCCATCATGGTTTGAAATACGTATGTTTATTTCAAAGATGAAAATCACAAAACAATTGTAATGTTCCGATACAATCAGAGAATTATAATCTCAATACATCATGATTCGACATAGTTCATAATCGTGCAAATAAAATTTCCAATCATTATCTTCGAACTATAGCACGAGGTCCCCTAAGAGAAGAGAATCTACAGACCCGTTATCAGGTGAATGGTTTTAAATTTCATTAATCGAATCGTATGGGAGTTACCGGCAAATGCACAATAATGGGGTATGCATTAAAGGATCCGTATACAATGAAAAAACCGACCCGACTATTACTGACTCGGGTCGAAGTGATCGAAAGCAATTAAGCCTTCCCAGTTAAAAGAACTGGTGGTTATTCAAATGTGAATGGTCTAACCACCACATGTCGGTATAGCTGAACCATCCTTGATATAAACTTGTCGATGTGCACGATAAAAAACGATTCAACAAGTATGAACCTTTTGTCTTAGCAGTACAAGCATCACAGGTTTATTATTGTGAATATCCGAGTCGGACCAGTCCTAGAAAGGATTGAAAGTCGCGGTGCAAGATCAAAGCTTAGGGTTCAAATTAACATCCCCGCATCACCAAGTAATCGATGTCATAGAACCAAGATTTCAAATGATGACAATGATGCTGGTAAATCGGCCGGGTGGGTGGGGGACGAAGACGTCCTTTTAGTTGCATCTTCTAAGATGGATACAAGTGGGGATGTAGATGTTGATGAACATTTAATTGATCATGAGGAAGAAACGAGTGATGAAGAGGAGTTTGAAAATGATGTTACTACATCTTAAGCAGTTAAGACGAACTGCATTTAGATGATTCCACGAGAATGAGAAGTTAGTGAGTTTACTTATTTTAATCGTTAATCATGTTTGTTTATTTTCATTGCCTGTATTTTACTTGATGCTTACTAATCAATAATGTGATGTTTATTATTTTTAACAGATAAACACGTGGACGAGGTAGAGGCAGCATCGCAGCCGTCGCATTTCAGCTTCTGGTAGAGGCAGCCAAGGCCTCAAGTACGCTCCGATCCCGGGTAGAGGGTCAGGTGGATGAGACCCCCACAAGCAGATGTAGAGTCAGGAACATACTACAAAGAAAGCAAAGATCGCCAGACTGATCCACATCATGGTCCTGAGATTGTGATGAATGATCAAGAGACGTGGGAGGGAGAGGAGGGAGAGGATGGAGATGTTAGAGAGTCTTCCTCGTAGCAATCTCTGCTGCATCCAGACTCTCCTTGTCGTCGCTTGACTCGACAATTGATAACCATAAGATATGAAACCTTAACTAATGATTTATCCATTTCTTAATTTATTTCTTACTTGCTATGAAATTTTGGGTTACAGGACGAAGTTAGAGCTGTCTGGTTCAATTTCTAGGGTTCTGAGGACAATTTTCAGGAAGTCCTTTAAACCTCATGGACATAATTGGAAGTCACTGACAGATAGAGACCAGTTGATGATTTGGAGAGAATTTAAGGTATATATTAACATTTTTACATCTTTTATTTATTCTTGTTCAACATGAAATATGTTTAAATTATAATTGCGTAAAGTTTATAGGTGGACACATCTGCTGAGGTGGTCAAAAGGGTGTTCTACAACATGTTGTTACTTCCAGAGCAAAGACACCTGTACGAGGTCAAAGATAAAATGGTTGAAGAAGAAAGAGCAAGATTTGAGTGTCCCTCATCATGTTTTCCAGAGGAAGTGGAGAAGATGGGAAGATCCCGATTATAGGGAAGAGGTGAGAAAACGTAGATGCACTGCCTCTCGCAGCTGCGGCCGAGAGGCAGCGGCATGTCTACACACACTGTGGATCTCGCTCTATGCGTGAGCACCTAACGAGCATTGGTATTATTTCTAATTTATACTTTTATGTTTATTACTTTGTGAATTGTGTCTAATTATGCCTATTTTTCATTTCTGTATGTGATTTTTTTTCAATTGAATTAACGATGTATTGTTTCAGAATTAAAGACACGCATGAGTGGAAGCCTACCTCGCTTATTCGTATACACGCACACGAAGGGTCACGCATGATCAGACTTTGTTGATCGTAGATCTCGTAAAAGAAATGTAAGTTTCATTAAAAACAAAATTATTTCTTTTATTTTTGGAAGATAAATTAAAATACTTATTTTTACTCATTTTTATCCGTATGTGGACCCTGTGGTCGGTGTGAAATGTTGATTCTAATATTATGTAAAAATATAATCCAAAGATTTGGTTTATACTTCTCTTTATTTTTTTTGGAAGATCAATTTCAAAATACTTATTTTACATGTTTATTAGACAATATGAGGAAATGTTAGCCGCATAGACTGGGCTATTCCCCATTTGTTGCATCACAGGTTTAATATATGTTTGAATTATTACCAGATTTATTAACACTTGAACCATGTAATATATATAGTTGATTGGATATATTTTTGTGAGTAGTGATGTATGAGCCCAAGTGGCCATTTTTACTCATTTTTATCCATATGGACCCGGTGGTTGTGAAATGTTGACAGGCTACAGCGTTATCGGGACATGTTGTATTTTGCAGAGCTCCCCGTACAGCTGAGACTCGCCCGATTTTCGCAAATCCCGAGTCTCGGAGAAAGGACTCACGAGTGGCCTGCCAATTCGACATCCATGAATATTCTATTAGTCGACTGTCATTAACGACTCCCTGGGAAACATGTAAAAAAAAATATAATCCAAAGATTTGGTTTATACTTCTCTCTTTTTTTTTTTTGAAGATAAATTAAAATACTTATTTTACATGTTTATTAGGCGAGATATGAGGAAATGTTAGCTGCTGCGACTCAAGCGTATTCCCGCCTACTTAGCTTTTATGATGGTGCAACAGAGTTCTCATTCATCAGCTCCACCGGTTGATATGAATCAGATTTGGTATGAGGCTGTTGATGGCAAGGAGAAGATGCCCGCCT